>WOGO01001116.1:0-19389 GCA_015342085.1 Leptinotarsa defecta | reverse complement strand
GAACTCCATAAATCAGAACTATACTCCATGAAAGCTGTGATCTGAGCTTTATAAAGCATCAAAAGTTGCTGAGGTGTGTACAGTTTTCTGGTTCAGAAAAATGTTTCCAGGTTTTGAAAAGCAACCCAGCGCCATGATTATGCCTAAACATATTGGTGTCCATTTTAACACCCAACAAACTTTTCGAAGCAAGCGAAATTGTCTGTCATGACATTATTATATCCGGTTCGGTATGGACAATATTATTCTTCAAAACAAAATGATTGAATTGAGAGGGGTATATTTTTACCCAATTCAAACAAATCAATGCACGACATAAAGTTGTAATTGTGATGCACTGTTTGGAACCTTTGGTGTAGTAATGAATATTACTGGAAAGTAAACTGTGGAGTTTGATCTTCTTCTTGAAAATGATGACTTGGTGATCGAAACACGTGTCGAAGTGTTGGAGAAAACACAGTAATCATAAAGTTGCAATGTTGTGAATGAATGAATGAATTGAGTACTTTATCTTGTCACGTTATCCATAACGAAGCTGATGAGGTAGTAAGACAAGTGTTTTATTTCGAAACCTCGAAGTCCTCCATTGAGGATGGTAGTGTTCTATGTAAGTGCTATGTTGCTGTGACTGATATCTGAGTACAAACTGATTGGAAAAAGTGATTTTCATATAATTCAATATTCATATAAAAGTAGTTGTTTTCAAACTATTTCTTCAGTTTTCGAAAAGTGGTGTCGAATACTGGGGCTTATTGAATCTGTTTTCATCTCAACATTCACGTCTTTGTGGGAGGTAATTACGATTTTCATTACAATTGTTTGATGAAATTTTGTGCAGACAAACATACAACTCCCCTTTTAAAAAGAAACCGTGCATAAACCGAATGGAGAATTTTTTCGTCTTCTGTATCTTGAATGTACAGAAAAAATCCCGTGAAAAAAAATCATAGTAAGTCTACAGGACGTAACATTTCGGAGATGCAAGTAGCTGAAAGCCAATCATGATTTTGAAAATTTCAACAAGTTGTATCTCGAAAACGAATGATTTTTCGATGAACATTTCATAGAAGAACGTTGTTCATTTTGACGAGATTCACTACCTACTTAGTTTTTGTAATGTTCTCAGCAACTTCACTTAGCGCCCTAGGAACTAAGTAATATGCATCAATATAGAAAAATGTAAATATCTTAAAAACGATCACCTCCAGCCTTGTTGAGGAAGTGTACCTTTTTTACTTGCAAAAGGTACGAGAAAAAGGTTTTTTCACGAAAAGTACCAAAAGTTTACTGTCAAAAAAGTTGGGGGAATTTGATGTTACATGAAAATTAATACGAAGTTATGATTTCCCACGACAAAAAACTCCGGGTACCAAATTTGGTGCAAATAACTTATTTTTTGCAAAAGTTATTTTTAAAACGCGAACAAAGAAGTGAATTTCAACACCACTGTATCTCCAAAACGAAGCATTTCCGGACACAAGTATATTCTTGAAATTGTCTCGGAAATACGTCACTTGAATATTTGAACGTACACCCTGTATAGAAAAGATCCAGATTAAACAGAATACTGTTTTTATAGAATGATTCAATATCATTTATGATCATTGATGAAATGTTCACTTAGAACATAAGATTTTCTTTGGAAACTGCTTTTGCACTTCAGAAGGTATTGGGCAATCCCAAAGACAAAACGGAGGAAAAAAAGAAGTATGGGATTTGAGCATTTGCGTTCGATTCGTGTGCTTTTGATATGTAAAATAGCTGAAATATGATATAAATGAAGTGTAAAAGAAGTTAATATGGCCACAACTTCACTGATAGGTATTCTTATACATCGAAGAACAAAGGATTGCAGTCGATACCAACGTGATTCAAGATGAATAAATAATTTTTCCGGTTTGTGTGACACGTATTGTAAACATTGAGATATCTATGTGTGATCACAACCAAGAAATAGGATATTTTTGTTTACTTATGCGGCTAATTCTTCTCGCGTAGTAACTTGACTCATTTTTTCTTGAAACGATAATCAGAAGTTGAACATTCCTTTGTGAAAGGTATTATTAAAGGAAAGACCGTAGTGATAATATTATCAACTAATTAAGAAATTTCGAGATGAACAAAGTATCTGAAACTGATGATCTAATTGTTGTTTGGGACCACCGGTAGATCATTTTTTGTTTCAAGTATCAGCATAGAATCAGAAAATTTGAGCGTTTCTATTCGAGACAAATATCGGCACAGAAAAAAAAATTATAGTGACCTCATTTTTCGGGTTAAAGGCCGTCGATTGACGCATCGGTGATACGTTTTTTCATTTTACAGCTGAGAAACGAAAGCTTGTACAATAAAATATTTTTCACTACTGATTTATTATAATTCACCCCTGAATTGAAAGAATTGTTGTTCACAACAAAAAACACCAGATTTATTGTGACCAACTCCAGCAAAGTAAAGTGGAAAAAAATTAATCAATTGCTTCCTTCCTTTCTTTCGAAGATGTCCATCTTCATTTTCTCGTATAGAAAGCCAAAACCTCTCTTTCTCAAGAAATTGAAGTCTTTCAAGACTCCTCTAGCGAAATCAATTCTCTCATCTATTTGAAAGTTCATCATTTCTAGGAAAGATTATGCCCGTTTCCATGTGGAAGATGGCATTCAAACCGCAAAAACAGTAAATCTGATAGTTATAGCTATTCCAACCTTCGTAAAATACACGCAAACCAACACTTCCTTTTTAAAAAACCATATCAGCGTTGATATGACAGTATTTGATACAAATTCTTATAGAAAAAACGATATCGAGAAAGATACATTTTTGTTACATATTAAAATAGTTTATGCTTCGTTATCATTTACGACTTCCTCGATACAGTCGCTTTCTCACTATAATATTCTTCTTGTGTCGAAACAGCTCATCATCTCAAGTCAATTTTTTAGTCCCTATTTTCAATGAAAAGCTACTGCAGAAGATACAAGATTTTTCTTGATAATAAAATTCATAAAAATGTGCACAAAACTCACACAAACTCTATTTATTACAATAAATGTTCTTTTAGGACCAAACAAGAGCACTACAGGAATATCCTCAAGGCGCTCTGCGAGCGGTGCCTTTGTGAAAGTGGCGATTCACGATGAATTTGAATCGCTGGGGATTAACAGCCACAGTCCGTCGCATATTCAAATTCAAATTCAAATTTATTGCATCCATATCCTATTAACAAGAAATAGATCGGATTAGTCCAAGTTCACAAATTAAATTGTGTCTGATGAATATATACAAATAAAATGACATACATAAATAATGGTTTAAAAAACAAAATTACATTCTTGAATATTATGAAACATCGAGTCAAAAACCGAATTTTAATCGGGTATTTCAGTGATGCATACTTCACCGCCTGTGAAAAATCACACAAAGATAAAGCAAGATATGAAGAAATATGAGAAGGTCAGTACTGAAAGTCACTTACGACCAAAAAAGTTCGAATTCACGGAGGGAGTAAAAGCATCCTTCGGCCAGTACTTTCTTTAATTTGAATTTGAAGATATTTGGACTTCTGCTCTCTCTCAATTCGAAGGGCAGAAGGTTGAATAGACGAATTCCAGTAGTCACTGGAATATCCCTCCTCAGTAATTTATACTTTTCTTCTACCGTTACATCATCTGTCCTCTTGCGTAACCAATCCAAATCCTTCAACCTTTCCCTCATTTGATTTAGTTCATGTGAAAATTTGATTTTTTCACTTTTTTTTTAGTTTTTTTATTGAGTTAAGTTTTATTCAGTACTACACCAAAGGTTTCAAACGGTGCATCACGAGCTTCAGCTACCGACCAGAAGGATCCAGACCCTTTGGGATTGGCAAGCAGTTTATCCTCAACTGTCTGATTGTGAAGTTCTTTTCTTTCATTTATCTTAAGTTTGCAGCTGTTGCGAGCTGTTGCATCAAGTAGTACTTTGATCAGTATAAATATTTTACACGCATCGGTAACCCAAAAAAAGTATTCAGATTACACTTTCAATGCGAAAATACTCACCACTGTTGGAAGTTCGTTCGTGATGTCATCAGATACAGGCCCTATTTTTCCATTTCGAAATACTGGAGGATTGTCCTGCGATCCTAGAATTCGAAAAATAGCACGCCGAAAATCCACGTAGACTTCCGCTGGCGCCCGTTCTCCATTTATCTGAAATATTAAAAACAATGCTGAGAGTTGAATTCATTAGTAACTAGAGTGATTCTTTTTCTTCAACTCCTTTACACAGAAGATCCATAGAAACTCCACAAATTCAACTTGGGATACTGAAAATCTTGCTCTAGAATAGGATTTTTTCTCCAGAATCAGAGTGGAACACTCAAAAATATATTTATCATGCAAGTAAATTCAAACTATAAAAATATCACTCAACGACCAGCCAATGAATATCTGTTTGTCACAGTTTTCGATCATGTTCACAGTGCACAGGATCGATGTCTGTTCTCAACAACTTAGTACGTGAACATGAAAAAGTTACCTTCGCTACATCAATTCAAACCATTTTGAATGATTATAGTTCAAGGAGAATATGAACAATTCAGCATTGATTACTTATTTACTAACTGTTTTGGGAACACAAACATCTGGATATTCAATTTCCTCTATTCAGTTTCCAGAAGTTATGGGTTGAAATTCGTTTCCAAATTAATAGATATTCCGGTTCAATTGGTCGTTTTGAAAGTTTAATCAGTTTGAACGTCATGTGCTTTTATAGCTACGTATTTCAATAATTTCAATAAATATTTATTGTACTGTTATGCGTTTTTGTAGCTATATATTTCAATAAATATTTATTGTCTCTTGGTATAAATGTATACTGATCAATGTATAATTTTGTTCTCTATGCAATGATGCTGTTCTTTATTTTAATGTGGAGTTTTCTCTTTTCAGTTCATTACTATATGATGTCGTTAAGCGCGATTTTTGGCCAATTCTTTGAGTTAACGTATTCAAATAACACTCATTTTGAAATTTTCACTTAATCGTTCATAAAACCGCGACACGTGTTTCACTATACTTCAGGAGGGTTCAGTATTATTAATTTCTACTTCGTGCTTTTCTATAATATAGTAATTTGAATCTCAATGACTATAACCTAGCAGCTGATGTATCGTTCGCTAATAATTATGATGTCGTCAGCAAAATGATATTTTTGATTTCCGGTTGTCCAATATATCGTCGCTATGAAATAAAAAAAGTTTTAGAGGCGGTATAGTTCCCTGGGAAACACCAGATTTGATGAAGGTCCAAGGGAGAACCGCCATCGTTAAGTACTCAAAAGGAACGATCTTTGGTCAAATGGAGATCTACGATCTCCAATCTGACTAGCTGTAAGCTAGCCTTGGAAAATAAATTGCAACAGTCTGAAACTTTCCATGCTCATCTATATTAATCTTTGATTCCACTAGAGGCGGGAGGGGGAATAGCGCTCACTGGGTAATGGCGCCCACCTCTGTAATTCTGTTAAAATGGAAAGTAGTAACACACCACGTTGCGTGAAGCGCGAGGAGAGGAAGCCTCTAACAGACAGTGTTGCAAACCGACAGTCAGCTTGCGTCTTAGGATAATAAAGTGCATTTTTTCATTTGCGGTCGCTCTGTTCTAATTTTTGTTCAGGTGTTTTTTGTCGGTAAATCCAAAACTTATGCTTATTCAATTATCAATTTTACTATTCTGACAAAAAAACTATTCTATTTTATGATAATGCAAACAATTTTCAACAATTGTGGATGTTTTTTTTCAATTTCAAATTTATTATAAAACAACCATTTGGGGTTATAGTGCTCATCTGAGCGCCATTACCCTTTAGTGATTTATATTTTTATTGTTGTAGATATGCCAAGAAATCGTCACAAGAACACCGCTAACGCGGCTTGGACCGAAGAAGACCTTCAAACCGCTAAAACTGCGATTGAATTCGAGCCACGGCAATTTACCCATTGAACCCGAATGTTTTCACTGATCAAGATTTTTTGGCAGCGTCGCTGATGGCACAAGAATCGGAACAAATCGCTGAAAACCTAGACTCAAATGTTCAGAATTTTAAAGATGCGCAGTCTGATGGTCTGGCTATAATTCCAGGACATACATCTCCTTTGGAAGGTCCAACAAATAAGGATCAATGTTCTGGATCTGTTTTGACAATTGCTTGTAACCAAGCAAAGAACTCCGGTATCCTTTGCTGCTATAGCAACGACACCAACTATTGCACCAACTTCTAAGCCAGGTTAAAGAAAGCGAAAACAACATGCTACCATATTAACTGCGACTTCTATGAAAATTATTTCAGAGAATAAAAAAAGAAAAAAATTACGAAACTCAATAAGACTGGAAAAGATGATAAATCAAGCTCAAAAAAATTGGCAAAGAAAAGAACAAACTTTTGAAAGAAAAATCTTGCTACAGAAAAATTTTACAAGATAGTTCTTCAGAGAGTGAAGATGAAGAGCACCTTTGCGACGTTGACAGTGATGACTAAATAAATGTGGATGATCCAAAGTCAGGGGCAATGTTATAAATTTTTTTAAATGTTTTTTTACTACTAGTAGGTCAAAGATATATGCTTTTATTGTTGAATTGTTGATTACTTGATAACTGAAGACTTTGTTACTTTTCTTAATTTTGAATTATAATAAATAATTTAAAAAATATACCATGTTTTCCTTAAGTGACCGCCATTCCCCCTTGCTACCCTAAGGAGTTGATATAAATTAAAACTGTTTTCAAATTTGAATTGATTCAGTATTCCCAAAAACACTTCATACATAATTCGTCCACACACTCTTGCCAGCATAAAGTAGCTGCATTCAATAATATACTTCAAAGACTATTGAATATACCACTGTCGAAAAATAATTTCCAGAGAGAGCTGAGTTTCATCAAATCGCTTTCATCAACGGTAACAAGGTAGATACTATCGACTTTATTCTTTCCAAAAAACTGCAAAACAAGCCATGGACCAGATCTACCGAAATTCAAGAAACGATAGCGTCCACTATAGGACATTGTCATATTTTGATGAACCCATCAATAATATCACTGGTTTTCTGAAAAAGCAATTCTTGGACGTGGCTAGCAGAACAAATAATAATTTGAGTAAATTTTTTGAAAACAATAAAGACAAAACTTCATTGTCGGATAGATCAGGAGTATATAAGTTGACTTGTGGTACTAGCCCAAAATTTTATATTGGCCAAACACAAAAACTTTTTCCACAGAATTAAACATAGAAGTAGTTTTTCGAAGAGAAATACCAATTCCACATTTGCAAACCTTTTTTAGCAGAAGGACACTGTTTCAATCATGACAGATATTTCTCACCTATCTGATGAGATTTTTATTGGGAAGTTGTATTTGATTGGAATGGGTATTTATCAGGGATTTGTAATCAAAATTACTAGTACCTCATCGATTGAAGCAGTATAAATTACAAAATTGCTACATATAGTGAAAATCTCTTAATGAAACGTGACTTGAATGAAATTTTGAGCTTATTTTCTCGAATTGTTTTCAAAAGTATAAGAAAAAAATGTACTCAAAACATATACCTGGTTTATATTGTCATTAAATTATTCTTTCAGATAAGGTTTCAAATAATGAAAATTGCAATAAAACTTATATGCATGACATGTGCTCATGACGAAGTAAACATGAACTGAATGTATTGATATTTTTCTAAATTATTGTCATATATTCATCAAAAATGTATTGAGAAGTGAAATTCGATTATGTTTTCATATTATTTATTGATATAATTGTATTTTCTATTATTAATAGCGGTTAAAAATTCCAGACTATTGACATGTTTCAACATACTCTAATGGTTGGTCTCCTATGGCATTCATATTCTCTCCACATTCAAATCTCTTGAAATCTATAATTTCCAGTTTATGTTCTTCAAGGATATCCTTCACAGTAATGCTATCATCTAACAAATATTCCTGGTGAATCAGACATGATTCTTCATCTTTGTTTTTGGCGGGTTCATCAGTTGGTGTTCCAATTTTCTTTGGATCCATTCCAACTATATGTTGACAAATTCCTGAGGAAATTACACTTTTTGATTGAAATCAGTCATATATGTTTGTGAAATGATTTTTTAAATATGTGTGAAGACACAGACACACATCTTTCTATCAACTTGAGGAGTACAGTGAGACGATTCATTAGAAAGCCTCTAGAAGACTCTATTGCCAGTGGCTATTAGATAACCACGAAAATTTGAAAATATCTCTTCTGCGACTCCAGTTTCCATTTTCGATTTCATTAGAAGTCAATAGAAACTCACAAATTTGAAGAAGGAAAATGAATCAATTATGGACACCAGCCCTAGTAATCTCAGGATTTTTTGTCTTGCTAACTATTAAATGTTATTAGAAAAATTGTAAAAATGAATTTTTGTGCCTTTTCAAATAAAGTGAAATATTAATCAAATTTCATGAAAATTTAATAGAATACAATAAAATCAACATTTCAGATGAATTGAAAAGTAGGTTTTTTACATTTGACTCTACAGTACAACTTTAGGAGGATTTTTTTAAAATTACTCTGTATCAAAACACAGTAATGTATCGTAATAGTGTAATATACTAAACTAATATATATCAGGATGAATTCAATATTTTTGGCATAATGTTTACTAGAAAACTAACAACTCTATTCAATATTTTTACTATTTTTCATTAAAAATTTAAATTGACTGGAGGTTATATTTTCCGACACGTGAGACTTATATCTTCCATCAAATAGAATTGGAAAACAAACATTTTATTCATATGGGAAGTCTGAATTTTATTTAAAAAAATAACCTAAATTAAAAATTTTAAACATTCAGAATACAGTTTTGTTACTCTATTCAATCCAGTGATCTTTATATTGGTATTACTTACCTTTTCCCAGTTCTAATGTATTTTCAGTTGATTCAGCTGCTTTATAAGCCAATAAACCTCCAAGTCTACCAAGTAAGACTTTATCACTAGCACTTCCTGATGGGTGGGCATAAGCTGTAATGATTATATTTTTAGATATATATTTTATAATTTTAGAAAATACTTTTCATGAAAGTTCGGTTTGAATGGAAGTGGGATGTTTGAGAAAATCTTGTTTTACTGATAAATCACATATTATTTTAGTAATGTTGCTTGATGTTTTCTGGGTTTTCAACCTTCCACCTAAAACCTGAGAAATGAATGAATATATCAACAGACAATGTGTTCAAGTACAATGAAGGGCAAACTGAAAAGTTCTCCCTGAAAACATACTAAATAATATAAACCTTTGAAGAGACTGTTTAGTTAGTAACTTTTGTATTTATAAATGTTGACTTGAAATGAAATATATCAGTGAAAAAATAAAATTTTAATACTCAGCCATTTGCAAAAGCTAAATATTTAAATTTCACTCTTCCAATCACTTATTTTATTTATAGGCAAAATTTATAAATACTACAAGTAAAAATCTTATAGCTTTTTGGTTTATACAAGTTGATTGTAGGCTCCTTGTAGTTCAACTTGAATATACACTTTCATAATTTTGTTCATTGATTGGTTTCAACAAAGAATTAGTTGTTATTCGCAATACATATATATTATATATTGAATTTTTGAAAATGAATTAAAGTGGTGCCTTCAGCAAATATTTGTAATTTATCAAATAAACTTTCTGCACCCAAAGAATTGATCCTTGCGGTACCCCAAACCTTTCTTTTTAAACTAATTACGTCATTCATATAAACATACTGCTTCCCAATCGATGAATAATTTTGAAACCAACTATAAATTAACCTCGGATATCTATATCATGCATTATTTTTGAAAGAATTTTATGGTCCACAGTATCAAAGGCTTTCTTCAGGTTAACATTTTTTGTTCAAATCTAAATCTAGCTGGAAGTGGTTATGGCATCTGATAATGAGGACTTTGTGTTACTATTTTTTCGGAATCAGTATTGTCCATTATATAAAAAATTTTGAATTCTCAAGATATTCAAACAATCTAAAATGTGCTGATTTCTCAATAATTTTAGATAAAACTGGTAAATCTGAAATTGGTCTATAATTCGGTATTTGGTCGTTTCTACCTGTTTTGAATGACGGTTTTACTTGGTCATTATTAGGTAGTAGTAGAAGTAGTAGGAGTATTTTATTTATTTTAGAGTATCCCAATGTACAGTCGTTATTTAAAAATATATATATATATTTATTTTAAAAAGTCAATATGAAAACATCAATGACTTATAAAAGTTGAATAATAAAAAATGAGAAGAAAAATGAAAAAAAAAAGAAATGATATTGATGTCACATAAAATAATTATTTATTTTTTGTGACATTATCTTTTTATATTATCTTCACATTATCTGTTATTATCTTTTTTGATATACTGCCATAATGCTTGTTTGAAAGTGTGAATACTTTTGTTGTTTCTCAAAGAATCAGTCAGTTTGTTAATTTCCACTAGTCTGAAAAACAGACGTTTCATTGCCGACCTTGAGTTTGTCCTGGATATATGGAAACTTACACTGGTTCTAGTATCATATTGGTGGACTTCATTGTTGACTTTAAATAATTTATTGAAATAGCTAGGTTGAATACCCTTTATTATTTTGCATATAAACCATACTTAGAATATAAGATTTGCTTGCGGTTGATAACCAGTGAAGAGAATCGAGCATAGTCTTTTTAGAGGTAAGTCGATTGCATCTCAGCCATACCCATACCTCTGTTTTGCAGTTTTTGTAGTTGACCTAACTCATTTTGATTTAGAAGATACAATAATGTAGCACAGAAGTCAAAATGTGGCTGAACTATATAGTTGTAAATTGTGACTCTTGAGTTAATGCTTAGATGCATTGCAAAAAAAAAATTTTTTTGATGTTTTTTTATAATATAATCAGCATGACTATTGACTGTCACTGTTCTATCAATCATGAAAGTTAGATATTTTATATCAGTAACAAACCTGTTGAAAAAAAAACATTTACATTTCAGTGGTGCTAATTCTGATTTAACATTGCAATCAGTGGATTGTTAAATGGTTAATAGAGGACAACTTGTTGTCTCTCATCTGATCAGTAACAAGTCAGTATGCAACAGAGAAATAATAAACTTCAAGATTATAGTATCTAAGACTCAGAAGTCTACTGCTAATTTTGAATATATGAACAAAGGAATTGCATTATTACAAAAATAACATTTTTGAATAATGGATAAATGTCATTGAATTCACTTCACTGACCCTATTTCATTCTTAAATTCCCTCCAAAAAATTAATGCTTCCACTATTGATCTAATATCTGAAATTTCACATATTGAAGGTCAGATATATATTTCATTCAAAAAAATGTAATGAAAATTTGTGACTCCACATCGTTGTAATAATTTTCAGTTTCATTGTGAGCCTGTTGCACTAGAGAGAATCATGCATACAACTTATATCCAAAACAAGTTGAACTTCTAAAATCTGAAAAAGAAAATAATTGCACTAGATATTTTCTTTAAAGCTTCTGTTTTTTTTATAACAATTTAAACAATATGGTAGACAGTTCTGGCTAGGAATATTTCAATTCTTACAATCCTCTTATGAAGGATATCACCCCTTAACAAAAAAATAGAAAAATCTGATTTTATAGTATAGCAAAAATAAAATTTTCCTTTCATTTTACACACTTTGAATATTAAGACTAACAGCTTGGGCATAGTTGTGCCATATGCATTAGGTGATAGCATCAGATCATTTTTTTCACTTTCTATGAGTAAAAATTCAACAGCAGGTATTACACAAAAATATTTTTTTTCTGAAAAGTCTTGGAAGATAAAAGAATGAAACTGTGATGGATGTGAGGTAGATATGGAGATATGGATAGAACTATGATTCTAAGAGAGAAAAAAACTGGTGACAGGGTGGTCCTATGGTGCAGTCAGTAGGTTTGGATAAAATTACTTTCTACAACACTAAGAATGAAAGAGAAAGTGGAGAGAGCAGTATTAGTTCCAGTGTTACCAAATTCACGATTTTTACCAGATACATGATTGAAAACTAAAGCAATTACCTGAGAGATGAATGCCATTTCCAGCTTTTAGACACAAAGCTCTTTTTAATGTTGCATTTTCTCCAAGAGTACCAATGGCCAGGGCAAGCTTATCAGCCAGTAGTTTTCCATCAGCAGCCTTCAAGTTTTTCAGTTGTTCTGCATCTAGGCATATCTGAAACAGGTAAATATTTTAAAATCTGGTTTGTCACTATCAGAACTTGAAATCTGTGCGAGCTAATTATCAAGAAAGTTTCTATCACGGGGCTAAGCATACATCATGAGTTAATAAAAGTAAAGATGTTGTGAAAGAATATAATTGTAAAATTATTTTTGAATATTGATTTTAATACTTTGGCAATCTTCAAACTATATTATGTAGATGTGCCTTGACAGATTGCAATTCAACCTTTCAATCCCTTGAAATAATAGGAAAAATACCCTCAAATTGACTCTAGATTACCAAATTTAAACATATACTCACCATATAGAAAGCATACAATAACAGGAGGGTTTAAAAAAAAAATCATATTGAACTTTCTTAAAAAAAAACAAAAAAATAATTGATTCAACAAATTTCCAGAGCCCTCAAACTGAAGTAGTCTTTGGACATGATATTATGTATGGATATTCAAGAACTATAAATGACATTTCTATTCAAAATCATAGAAATTTGATAATCCATATACTCACTTTGGTGATTTTATCTTGTGACTTCTGATTATTTCTGACAAAATCTAAACAAGTTCTAGCAGCATCTTCGACAATTTTCTGAAACTCCCTGTTTCTTGCCACAAAGTCTGTCTCACAGTTCACCTCGACCAATACTCCATCATTCTCTTTCACTACTACACCCACAAGGCCCTTGAGAATCAAATAGTGAATTTGTAAATAGTATTGAAATAATTAGTTTGATATGAAATAATTTCAATGACTCCACAATAATAATTCAAAATCAGTGATGATTAGCAATGAAAATAATTGTAATCAAACGGTGCAAAATATTTGTTAACAACTCGTATAATCTCCTGAAAAAGCTTAGTGTGTTTTGGTCTACTGTTGGAAATACAGAACTCACTTTTGGCAATAAAAATCAAAAAGTTTCGCTTTCTTAACACATCACATGATGTGGACCTTTATTCACTTGCATCTTCCACTTTTTCCAAACAAAACATTTAATTTCCTAACACTTGTATCTTTTTCAGCAAACTACATCATAATTTTTCAAGAAACTGAATGATAGTTTGAAAAGGTTTGTTTTTGTTTATTCTGCTTGCAGTGTTACAAAATTGAACCAAAAATTATTGTGATGTTCACAAACTTATACAGCGACAAGGAAAAGGAATGCAACTTTCTTTTTTGGCATTCAAAATGTATCTTCCACTATTTATTCCATGAAGACTGAATAGTTATACTAAAAGGTATAAAAATATGTGAACAGAGAATTTAATAGAACTAGAGCTGATACCACAAAATTGATCTCTAAATGCAATATATATCGACTTCATTCATGATGAATTTCTGAAACAATCATCTTATTACAATTTTCAACTTTTGAGTGACCTTCTCTCCAAAAGTAGATTTTAGATTTGTGATCAGCAGACAAAAATATGTACCTAAGTTTAATAAAAACTTTTTTTTAAAACTAGTAAGACTCATTGAAACAAATACATATCAAAATTTCCTTTCGTATGTATTAGAAATTGGAATATTTTATTATCAACACACGATCATCAGGAGATTATCTTTTCTATTACCTGAGTGGTTTGTCTGCCCTCCAGTTTTGTAGCTTTCGACCAACCAAGAGATTGTGCTTGCTGTTTCAGCCAAGTCTCAGCTTGATTCAAATCGTTGTTATGCATATCCAGTGCTTTTTTACAGTTCGCAAAAGTGTATCCTGTTTTCTTGCGAAGTGTGGCAAGCAAAGACTTCTCAGCTGCTGAATTGTAACTACTTAGGTGGAAAAACCTTGTAATCGCTTTGGTGAGTATCTGGTAAACAGTGAGTACAATAGTTAGGAAAATGACTGCAGTAATTCCTAGGCTTGCAAAATAAAATAAAGTCATTCTTGAAATATGTGCTTCAGTGCATGATTACTTACAAAAAATTTATGTTATTTTGATTAATCGATGACGGAAAATTAATTGGGTAACCATGGTAAATAATTAGTTTGACTCAAGAAAACCGAGTTTTCGTTTTGTTTCAGTTTTTAACATGTTACGTGACGAATAGTTTTGGAAAGAAAAGTAAAAGTACCAGGTATGTTTTCTTACCATTTTGAAATCTATTTTTTTTAACGACGGAAACTGAGATACATTAAAAATAGGTTATTTTATAACCTCACAACTGACAAAATATATATAAAAAATCTGATTCTGACATATGTCAGTTCGATGGCAGACAGGATACTTAACTTTTATGGGATAGTTCAGTCGTCTCATTTTACGACACTGAAAATTCTTCAATCTTGACGTCACAACGATTCTTGCAACCTCAAATGCATTTGAAACAAACAAAAAATATTTTGTACCGGAAGGTAAGGACCCGATTAAATTATATTTCACAGCGATTAGGTATCTTCCAATGGAGATTTCGAGAACTTTAACAGTCACCTTGTCAATCAAAAATCGTCTTCTAAAAGGTTACCAATACAAACAATAGGTACAAAAGTTTAAGGCAACTTTATCAAAGTCACAAGGTGCGTAATTTTGCTGATGCTGATTTTTTTAATTAGTTTTTTTTTATTTGGAAGCTACCTGGCTTGTTCGTTTCTCATGAGTGTCCGCAAAACACTGCATCCTCATATCGTGACAGGTGATTTTGATGCAATATTTGTTCTTGCAGAATCTAAGTAGAACGTTATTTCATACTCAAGTGTTATGTCAATGACCTAAAAAGGGATTTCTGATAAGAGATACGCAATAGATTATATAAAAAAAGTCACTGTTGAAATTATTCGTCTGATACCTAAACTAAGGAACGTCGATTCTTCGAGTAGTTGACTATTAGGAATTCTTTTCTCAGGATATATACTTCTTAGCTGAAAATAAATACATTTGAGAAATATTTGCTGAATTCTTTCAATGGAAGCTGAGTAAGCTGCATATATTAGATACCACAGAAGTATGCCACATTCTAATTTTGACCGGACATAAAAAGTAACTTTATTACATCCATGTTCATAAGATCTTTGCTCTTTCTCATCATGAAACCTTGCATTCTGTTATCTGAGAATAGTTTTTCCATCAAGATCAGCAAATATAAGTTTCTGATCGAATATAATACCGAGATCTTTAATGTTTTGACATCTGTTTAGTGAGGTTGATTTCATTTTGTAGTCAATTATCAACGAATAAAATTTTTTTATGAAAGTTAATGCACCGCATTTTTTGACCTTGAGCTCCAAATCATTGCTTCAGCACCCTTCTAATATAATTTTGACATTTTTTTGGATGTGTTGGCAATCTTCAACATTTTGAATTTCATGAAACATTTTCGGATCCTCAGCATACATCAGTTTGAAACAAACTATTCCATTATATTATTTTCCAAAAGGAGAAATAGCACTATAGACTATTAAAGTTTGTGAACTGACATTACATTCTCGAAACATACTTCTTCATTTAATTTAATCTACTGGGTTAATAGCGAACTTAGGGACCACCTTACTACCACCACCAAACATTGAAACCATTTCTCATCTTCAAAATCATTATCGCAGATAGCGGCTTTGCAGAAGTAATACTCATTCATTACTGAGATTATATACATGAACATTTTAAATTTCACTTATTGTTGTAGGTAAATAACCCTGGAATATGACGTCCAGAGACGTGGAAAGAGACCGCCTGGTGAAGAAGATAACGGAGAAGCGAGCCAAGTTAGATGCTAGAGGGGATCTCAATATCAAAGTACCTAGATTAACTTTACCATCCGATTTCAATATAGAAGATAGGTCCCTGTTTTCGCTTCCACCAGAACTGCTAAAACCAATTGTGGCATCATCATATCCAAAATACAAGAGAAAACTTGCGGCCGAAAAGAAGAAAGGTACGGTTCGATGAAAAGGGGTCGAGTAATATTAAATTGTAAATCTGCTTATTCATATTATACAAATTTTCCATCTGTGGTCGATGTGGCGATGTTTACCAGGAAATGTTTATGGTGTCTTTCAACCGCGTTTTCATATTATTTTCTACCTAACTCTGAATTTTGTCATCAAAGTTATCGGAAAAATATGTTAGTGCTTTATCGTGAATTAATTAAAAAATGGCGGGTTCAGAGTGAATCCCTGTGATATAGAATTTAAACTTTCCATTATTAAACGAAATTCACACTCTGTCTTTCTCATCGACATAATCAGGTTATGTCGGTGGTCGGTGATGCCTAACACCACAGGTAAAGCTTATGGTGAGTGGAAACAGTTCTGTACAGTGTTACATCATGAGTGCTTTAGTTTTGCACTCCAGTTTTAACTGATCGCCATGTAGTGAATGCTCTAGCGAAAGATAAAAGGACGAATATTTTTTCGGCGGTCAATGCCGAAGTTTGGTTTTGCAACGAATCACCTTGGGGAGCCTTGTTTATTTTTGACATTCATTTAATGAGAATAAGTTTGTGAGGATGGATGAATCTTATGCATATATTTACGTTTTTTACTTTTTCACGACTAAACATCTCCACGGATTCAAATGTAACTTGGTATATAGATAGATCATGAGTTGGAATAACGCATAGGGTAGGTTACGACGGTAAAGCGGATAAAACAGCAAGGAACAGCTAGTATTGTATAAGTGGGTACCTATTGATTGACTGACACTCTTATATTAACGTACAGCCGAAGCTACTGAACTTAAAATCTTGATAATGCAGGTAGGTTCTTTGTATAGCGCAATTGAGCATCACGAAAGGAAATCAGGAGTTAACACCCCAAGGGGAAAAATAGGGGTTCAATGATTGTATTGAATTTCGTCAGTTTTGAGGTTGAAAACCTGAAGTTTTGGGTTGATAACAAATATTGTAACTATCGAGAGATCATTGTAACAGTCATAATGATCTCCTGAGGACGCTAACTTGGTCGAGAAACCGTAATTTTTGTTTTGTGTAACGAATAGTTACCGTAGATTGTAACTATTTGTTTAAAATTGTCTGTCACAAAACTTAATGTGATTAACCGCGGGCTAAGCCGTGGGCAACAGCTAGTAATTTATAGTTTTACTTCAAAAGTACAGTAACTGAAAAAATATGCCAACTGCACTAAGCAATGAATAGCTTCGAGAATCGACTTATGTTGATACCTATAAAAAAATTCGCAAAACCAACACAACCGTCAACGACGTCTGCCCTCTCGCTTCTGCCCGCGTTCGGGCGATGACGCTTCATTATTTAGACTACCCCTCTATCCCGGCGCATCGTCCCGCGTCGTCACACAGTAGACGCAAATCGCAATGGCTTTTTGCTTTGCGTCAAGTTAATCTTATCGTGATTCGTCCAAATTACTTAGTGTGGAAGACAAAGTTTATCTATCTTGAATACCTAAAACAATAATTGTATTAATTTTTATAAGAATTTGACATATATTCTAAAATGTGCATTGTAAAAGAGTATCCAATTTTATTGTATTCATGGCTCAGTATTTTGCATATAGTGGCTACCACATAGAAGGTAGATATATTTTATTGCGGACATTTATTTAGAACTATTTAAAATAAACAATCTAACGGTACATTAACTCCAACGATATAGGCAGCACACGCCAAGATAGCTCTCAGGGAGCAAGAATTTTTACGACTTACTCAATACTTATTGTTATATTATGATCAAAATTACACAAAACTTTTGTAAATTGTAACATATATGTTATTCTGATGTATAAGCTTATGCAAAGTTTCATCCAAATCCGTTCAGTCGTTTAGGCGTGAAAGAGCCGCAAACATACATACATTTATCAATCCTCACAAACTTTCAGATTTATTATATTAGCGTATAATCTTCATCATCTTTCTTTAAATTTTTTGCCAACTCCGGTTCGACATTTTAATGTGAAACTTCTAACAAATTTCAATTCATCCTCGTACAGTTCAGAAAAGAGTAATTGTAGCTTCTCTTGGCTCTGCAACGGACCGCCTTGGAGAGCCTCGTTTATCCTTGATATTCGGGTATTGAGTCTTCTGTAGGGGAGAAATTCCATCACCCTCATATTTGAACCATTTTTTATTGCTTGAAATGACACTCAACTGAATAATTGAATATATTATACCGTTCCAGTTGCTGAACAACAATCAAAACTCAAATCGTATGCGGCTTTGAAAAAACAAAGAGAAGAGTTCAGAAATAGGCTCGTCAAATTAATTGTTGGTAGAGAAGGAGAACCTGAAATTGAGGAAGATGAAATACCGTCTGCCGAAGAGAAAGAAATGTTGCGATACTACTATTACGTCAAACATGGGGTGGACACGGTTCATGTAGCACCCCTTGATGGAAAAGTATTGAGTAGGGTGAGTCGGTTTTTCAATAATCAAGGGTGTAACATGTGCTTATGCCGCATTTTTTTCTGACATAAAATAATTTTCTGTGAAGCAAGCTGTTTTTTAGTATGTTCGTGAACGTGTTATTGTCCTTTCAAATATATCAATTTTTATTTATAGTGTTTATAAATAGGATTTTAGGTCAAGTTCAAGGAATGATGAAGATGATGACTCTTTTCGATAAACAGACAGCATCCTATAAACGACGGTTTATTTTAAAAGCCTGCAATATTATAAATTACACAACTATGGTGTTAACTACCGTCAATTTTTTTGAAGACTAAAATAATTTCCAAAGTTTTTGGTGTAAAGGTATTTTTATACCGAAAATTACTCAAGATTATACAGTATTGTAACAAGAACTTCACATAAAATAACATCAAATCACAAAACATCAAAATAAAATAAGTATTTTGGAACAAACTCATTGATTTTCTGGAGATTATTTTGGAGAATTATTTTGGACAAGCAAATTTTTTTTTCGTAGTCCTCATTAAAAAAATGGGTAAAAAAATAAAACTTCACTTAGATTGCTATGACTTCAAAATAAGAGTACTTTACTCTTGTCTCAAAATCAAATATTTGAAGGCTCCTCGCATATAACGCGTGTTTTACTGTATTTTGTTGGTGCATGTTTAGTTTTAGGAGATACACAAACTTTTACCAAGAATAATTTTTTGTCGAAAAATCCTTAATAAATAATTTTCTGATTGATTCGGCCGTTACTTGATGAAGATCCATAGTAATTTCACAAACTACACCTAAACGATTTGATCTCCACAAACTTTATTGAAAAAAT
>WOGO01001115.1:0-19391 GCA_015342085.1 Leptinotarsa defecta | reverse complement strand
CATAACAATATTGTTTTATGTACTTTCACTTTTCACGTATAGTATAACTACTCTTTAAGATTAAGTACTGTGTATCTCAAAAACCAGAGCTAATAAAAATTTTTCATTGTAATTTTCGTTTTTATCACCCCAAAATTAGTAGAAATTGACTAATTTAGTGTAGGAAACATTCAAAAAATATTTTTTTGTTGTGTTGTGTAATTGAATGCACAGTCAATACGTTATAGTCTTAGTAGCTGAGGCCATAACATGATGAAAGAGAAGAAGAATATTTTTGGATGTTTTCAATCATATCATAAACCATATAACTTCCAATATCTTGAAACTGAAAGTCTCGAGTGTCTCGAGTATTACGAATTATATGGAACAAATTACAGTGGAAATGGAAGATAGTTCACCTGATTGTAGCTCGAGCGAGAGCGCTACAGCAGTTGAAATTGACGAAAACGGGACATGTTTCGAAAACAAACTTTATCTCAACATTGGTTGTCTGATTCCAACTTGAAAGGATGGATTAGACCTGTCGCGAATGATCGTTCAAGAGCTCATTGTGACTATACGTACGTGAACAAATTGATATTCATTTTTATTTTTCAAAATCATTATATTACAAGCTAAGAAATATTCATAAGGAAATGAATATTTCCAAATATTGATCTCTCCCAACTACCTACACAGTAAGGTGTGGTAAACGTCTGTCGAAAAACAACTTTTAGCCGAGAAAGTGGTTGTTTAATGTGTAGCGACTTTATAGTTCATCCAGTTGGCAACACTATGCACAGAAGCGTATCATTACTTGTCCTCCAATGCTGTTGGCATTTCGCATTCTCAGGATAATTTGTGTTGTTTCTGAAACCTTCATATCGAATAATATTTTGAGTTACTCCATTGAAAGAAATAAAGATGAAAGTCCAGTGTCGGACAGATCGAGAATATATAATTTGACTTGTAGTTCTTTTTAAAAATCTAAGTTGGCCGAACCGAAAAAACTCTTTCTAAAATAATATAATTATATTAATATAATAATATAATGTATTTTAGATTGTTTGTTCAAAAAATTCTGACTTTTACTAATGTGAATCGTATCAATGTATATATCAAAAAGCTTAATTTCCCTGTATAGTTAGAAAATCAGAAGGTAAGTCGAATCAATAAATGGTCCTCGTTGTTGTGTATTAACGACAAACTTCGTCAACACATTTCGAACATGAATTTCCATTCAGTTTTCACGTTAACGTAATTTTACTGCACGCAATACAAGAGGAAGGTGCAACAATGTTGCGAAAATGATTTACAGTGTATTTCGAAGTAGAAATTTGCATAGATATATTGTTATTGGGCGCATTTTCGTTAGACCTTTCGAAATCGTAATTTAGTTTTGACGTCTATTGATATTCTGATATTGTTGTTCATCCTAACCTAGAATGAGAGATATGACCTGAAACACTCAAACATCGAGTAATTTCAGAAATTTATATTTCACATATAGATATACTATTTGATAAATGAAAAAAATGTTTTGAAAAAATATTTCTGCTCTGACCGCTCTATTTCTAGCTGAATGTAAAAGGTTCGAACTAGAGATTCAATAGTGTTAACAGTTTGAAAATCTAAGATGTGGAGAAAGAAAAAGAATAAATAGAACAATTAAAATAATAGGGACGATTTATTCTTGTAAGTCAAATAAAACACAAACCTTATTTACGAATGAGGTAGAATAGCTTACTATTTTAAAACTTCATTTTCCGAGTTATTCCTTCTGTTCAGTGAGTAGAGAGCCAAATTGTTTCTCCACAAAAATCTGATCTCGTTTAAAAATTCAAATATTATGTCTGGCCACATTCGGCCAACATATTCGCGCATCTGAAGAAAAAGTAGTTCATTCGATATTCATTGTGGAAAGATCACAAATCAAAATAGTTCTTTCATAAATACTTCTGCTGAGTATTTTGAACATTGCACTTTGGGCGGGCAATACAAAGTCGATGATTAAAATGAAAATTTGAAGTCATCGGAGATATATGTTTGTCATGATATTATTTTCATGTGTTATCAATTAGCTTCAACCGTTACTATATTCAGCTTTCACTTATATATTGAATACATTTTTGAAATATTCTAAATCGGAAGTTACGTCCAAATATTCATTGATCGAGAGTGTGTCTGTGATGCTCACAAATTTTGTATTTGCCATAACTCATGAACAACCTACAGTTCAGGCCTTGTTAGGGAGTAATAGTAACTGAAAGACGAGCAGCGTTAATGACTTTTGATAACAGGGAAAGCTGATTACTTGTCAAAAACAGGAAAATGTCTGGCAGAAAATGTATTCGTGTAAGTTAGAACAAAAAGATGGTTCAGAGGTTTTTGGAAAATTATTGTAGAGGGTTATTTTATCCCAGTTTGATACGTTATATATGTATCAAACTGGGATAAAAACCCAAAATATGAAAGAACAGCTTCACAATTTTTTTGAGTAACACAACTTTGTAAATGAACTGCGTAGTTTCCATCAAGGCAAAATGCAATAATATTACCTTCGTTATTTACTTCTCTCTTTGGATCATGTTGTTTGTTGTTAATGTTATCAGTTTCCATGAATTCATCTAACGATTCCATTTCATATTTATATCTCACATTTCTGTCTGAATAATTCCCTTAAAAGCACAGTTGATAAATCTTCACTGGCCCTTACAAACTTTTCAAGTTCGTAGTAAATTCTACTTTTTAAATGAATAGTAAATCACTTTTATGATATTGAACTAAATAATGACTCGAGTTCAAACAAGAGCAAAAACTAAAAAAATTGATGATTAACTGAAATAATGCAATCACTGTTCCATAATGATTTTGACTTTGAAATCAATAACTTCAGCAATAAATAGGTGATAGAAACATACATAAACGATACATTTTCCACCGTGAGTTCTTGTTTCTATTCAATATCTACCTCAATGTCAAAAATGTTTCAGGATTGGAACAGAATTGAAAGACCTTTCAATTAAAGTGTAACTGGACTATTTCCACATTCTTGATATCAAATGATTTGTTCAGTGTGGCATTTTCAACCAGAATGAAATATATACATTTTTCAATAATTACTGGTTTTGTAATAATCTCCAAGTGATCAGGAAATATCCACATAAAACATTTTCCAAATAATATCTAGAAATATCAAATATGTCATCACGAAACTTGTTCTGAACATTTTCACTAAGCAGAACATCCTCTGTGAACTGTCAAAATGAATGAACATACTTTTATGTATGCAGAATAATGAACCGTTGAATATTATCTTGGAACGAGTACATTGCAATTGAATGAACATACATTTTTTCATCGACCTTTTTGGGGAGTTTTTACTTTCCACTACCTGAAAAATATGAAAATCATAATGGATAACTTTATACAAGTGTAAAAAGGGCAAACTTTTTAGTTTACCCCGACAAGTTACTGCGTAAAATCAAAATATATTTATTTATCAGTAACTTGTTCTATTTGACAATTTTGCCTATCGGAAAAAATTGCTAAGAAATGATACAATACTTATCTCAAAGTTTCGGAGGCCAAAATCTGCTCCGCCTTCAGAAATGGACAAAAAATTCAAAGATCATTGCAGTTATTTGCTTATGATACACTGTTTGGAACCTTTGGTGTAGTAATGAATATTACTGGAGTTTTTTCCCAACACCAAATCGTTATTTTTAACACTTCGACACGTGTTTCGATCACCAAGTGATCATCTTCAAAGAGGAAGATTAAAGTCAGATCAGTTTTAATCTTCCTCTTTGAAGATGATCACTTAGTGATTGAAACACGTGTCGAGGTGTTATAAATAACGATTTGGTGTTGGGAAAAAACTCTAGTAATTTTCATTACTATACCAAAGGTTCCAAACAGTGCATCATAAATTTCCAATAAGCATAAAATTAGTTTTCTTTGTATTCATTGAGGTTGTTGTAGGTATGATATTCAAATAATAAGTTAGTTTAGCATAAAATTTTTCATGAATATACAATAAAATGAAAAATAAAACAGAGTTAGAGAAAAAGAAAAATATCAAAAGGTACCCTTCATGCCAATATTTCAAATACGTTCAGTTGTTTTCAACACGATTACTCAAGAATTGCATTCTGAGAAAACCAGAGACAAAAAATATATCCCTAATTATCCATAGACAATGTCTTCTTTCAGTATTATGCTCAAGGGGGCATAAACGGCGATAGAAGGTACACAATGGCAGCAAATTGCCGGCAAGTGGACAATGCTCTCGCTCCTGTTCAATCTGACCTTTTGTTCGCTACAACGGAGATTACATCGGTTACATTATCGGAATTTACACTTTTTTGCTTATTATCACAAGAAAGGGACATTTCACGGTGAGTGCTTTTTTATCCCTTGCTGAAATAACGACGAATTCCTGGTTTATATAAGTTCCGAAAAGGGAAGTCCTAAAAAATTCTGAGTCAACAAAGCGGTGAGAAATTCTGAAAGGAACATTGAAGGTACATTTATTCACCGAAGAGAGATGTGTATGTTTGTTTTACTTTCACTCGCACAGTATATCCTGACTAGGATATTAATTTTTATTGAAATTTCTCTTTGATATTTAAATATGTACAACCTAATTATTGTATACCGGATAAATGGATGGCAATATTCGTGAACAATAAACATGAAATAATGCAAATATTATGAGTTTGCAGCCAAATTTGAAAATGCATTGAATTATTTTGTATTGAGCATATAATTGTCATCACAAATAACATCAATAAACTATTAAATTGATAAGTCTGGCGTTCCCATCTATTTCTGAACACTTTCGAATACATCCGTGAAAGCCTAAATTTTGTTTCCTTGAGTGGTATATAGATGACAACTCAATCGATCAGTTGCCAAACATTTTTACACATTTCATGACATGATTAACAGGTCAACATGTGATTTGGTTTGAACTATCTTTGCATCTGGTTTATTCCATAGACATTAACTACCTTGTTCAAATTTTCTATTCAGTTTTTGTGTTGTCTTTCATCAATTAAAGTCACAATGGAAGACGATAACGCTCCCGAGTTGAAACGAAGGAAGGAAAACGATACGAATAGTAGCAGACATAACTTTCCTAAGAACGTGTAGGTCATTTTCAAAGCTTGGATTGATAGAATTAAACCACGTATTACGAAAACCTATTATTTCAGCAGATTTATGACAAATATGTTGTTTGTGAGCAACATTTCTCTCAAGACTGGTTAGTTGTAGGTACCCAAAGATAGAGTTGAATGGATGTTATGTGGAATATTCTCACTGAAATTTTCAAATTTATGTATATGTGATGTTTGAGTAAGTTTTGTTCAATATATGATTCGAAAATGTCTGCCAGAAATGTTCACTTTGTTCATAATATCATACATAAACTTTTGAAGTATAAGTTACAATTGTAACATTTCATTTTTCCACTTATTATTCCATACTGTTTGCGAGACAATCCAAACACAAAAAACCCTTTTTGTCAATTCGAATTGTGGATTTTAACATACCCATTACTTAAATTTCTATTTTCTTACTGAGATTCCTCTAAGCAGTCTACAGTAGTACTAAAAATAAATCATTACCAGAATGCCTACAGCTATTCAAAGTCCATATTATTTATTCTGAATATTTTCATTTATGTTACGGTTAGGTATAAAAATTGTCGTTAACTGGTACTCTTCTCCCCATGCGAGACAAATCTAGTGAAGAACAATAATTGTTGATATGATTCTGAACTTAATTCTAGGCTTCTTTTTGGATGTAGGGGATTCGGAATGGTGACGATTGTTCATACTGTATGAACACGCATATGGAAACTGTTGTTTATCGAAACACGTGTAGCGGTTTCGTAAACTGTTCAGTGAAGATCTCACAGTCAATCTCTCGATAATAATGATACCTAGTTTTTCAATTAGGTCTTGAGCCTAGATAAATTACTTCACCAACGTAACGGTGGTAGGAATAAATATAGTTTAAAAAACTAAAAAACACGATTTTAAAGAAAATCGAAGTAAAAAGTTGAAAATATTTTTTTATATAAGCTTAAAACAGTAACGAACGAAATATAGTAATATTATTGTGAAAAAGCGACGGGCGCTTAATATAAAAAAATATGGCACAAAGCGCCCACGAATTTTTCACTATGATTCTAGTATTTTCCGTTCGTTATTGTTTCAAGCTTATTAAAAAATTCGTATGCTATAAAAGCGTGTTTTTTTTGTATTTTTAGACTATATTTATTTTGTCTAAACATTGGAATTAATCAGCCGTATATTGTTTAGAAAAATGACCATTCATATTTTCCTATTCCGGAGAGGGAGCCTGAAAATCAGCTACCAAGCCCAGTAGCAGGCGAGCAAAGAGGGTTACAAATAAGGAAGTAGTCGCGCGTGTTGATAAAAAAATACTTTTTTCAAATGAAGAAATACATGTGAAGTGAGTTCGAATTATATCAAGGAGGTTCGTGCCGCTTCATCTACCCGCAAATAGATCAAGCAATATTATCGATATATCAAGGAGGTTACGTACAGCGCCATCTGCCCGCCAATAGATCAAGCAATAATGTCGATAGTTCTGTCAAATACAGATTCCGAGTTGAGAGTTACAAGCAAACAAACAAACAAACATACATCTGTTTAAAAAGAAATCTGTTTTTCAGTTAACCAGCTGTCGCACCCCCTACGAACGACAACCCTCAGAAGTCGAAACTTGTGCGAGCCAAGGATTAACGAGGTATTACCTTTTAACGTGTGATTCCTAACACGGGTTGGGCGATAGCAAGTGAGAATCGATCGTTCAGACTGGGGCTTGAACCACCGACCAACACAGCAGTCAATTCGAGTGAGTGAACAAAGCACCTACGTCAACCTGCCTGGCTACCGACCGACATACATACATACATACAGGTGAATCTAATTCCTACCAGTACTACATCCATTACTACACCATGACACCATGAATTCACAGTGTATATCTAATTTTTTTATTTCTATTCAGAAAATAGGCAGGGAATTCATCAAATTTTTGTGAATCTTATATTTCAAAATTTTTTGTCAATTTGACGTGAACTATTTTGGGGATTTATGGTCTGATTGGACTAGAACTGGAACATTATCAAATTTTAATTGAAAAAGAAATATTTTCATGAGATATTGGTTGTTTCGAATTAGTATATTCAGATGAACGATATTAATATATTTCTTTCTATCTCATTTAACTTTTATTCTTGTAAAAACTATTTCAAAACGTTTCCCTTTCAATTGTAAAAAAATATTTTTAGAACGTATATGTTCAAAATCTGTTTTTCCGTTAACGAGCTGTCGACCCATGCGAATGACAACTCTCGAAAGTCAAAACATGTGCGAGCTAAGGACTAACGAGGTTATACCTTTCAACGTGTGATTCAGATAGGTATTCAGAAATGCGATTATTTGTATATGTTTATCAGATTGTTATATTTTTTAAAATATGTTCTTACTCTATTCAATTTACTCTTTACAAGATACAATTTCAATAATGATGGATTCAGTTATACAAATTCCGAAATAGAGTAATTATGTACTTGTGATGCACTGTTTGGAAACTTTGGTGTAGTAATGAATATTACTGGAGTTTTTTCCCAACACCAAATCGTGTTTCGATCATCAAGTGGTCATCTTCGAGAGGAAGATTAAACTGTTTGAATCTTTCTGTTGAAGATGATCACTTGGTGATCGAAACACGTGTAGAAGTGTTGAAATAACTAAAAAAACTACAGTAACTTAAGGTTTTCCCAACACCAAATCGTTATTTTGTGATCAAATTCAAGAGGTAAATTAAACTGATTGAATCTTCTTGCTGAAGAGAATCACTTGGTGATCGAAACACATGTAGACGTGTTAAAATAACGATTTGGAATTGGGAAAAAACTCCATTAATAATCAGAGTAATTATGGAAAAAACATTAATTACAAAATATATAGAATATACTCGATAACAATGAATATTTTATGAAATTATCATGAGCACTTATCGTTTTCAATAATTATTTGTTATTGAAAACGAATTGCCTGCGTAGATTATGGGCTTGAAATCACCACGGTGTAGGTTCCAACTCTTGATAAAGGTCGAACAGTGAAAGCATTATACGTCTTTGCTAGATTCCAAATCTCGATGAACATTTCCTGGCTCGATCTAAGCGAGGTCCATTAGATTCTCGGGAGCAAGACGTTCACGGACAAAAAGCCAGCAAGGGTGGAAATTTAAGGGCAATTTCATTAATGCAGCAACGATGCGGTCGACCAGCCTAAGAACGCGTAATAACAATATCACTGGGACCGTTTAAGCTACCTTCAAAGTGTTTCCAACATCACAGATGTTGAGATAATGCAGCTGTGGTTGAGTGGAGTGTGTCCTTGTTAAACAAAAACGTTCGAAACTGTTCCGTTGGGTTTACCGGTGTAAAATTCACACGGAAAAGGTGTTCTTTAAGATAGCAGATTTGAATAGGAGTCGGATCGTGCTTTAAGAAAATTACGTGACGTCAGATTTTTTAATAATTTTTTTCTCTTGCTGCATTAGATTTGCTGATTTGTCATTCATTCACCAAAACATACAATTCTGAAAAGTGTTAAAATCATTTCTTCACGAACCGTAAAGTACGTTGTAAGCATTCTGAAATATATCAAATCATAATTATTTTTCTATAATGTCTCTGAGATTTAAAATTATATACATGATTACGAAACTATTGGATGACAAAAAGTACTCATGTTGAAGATAATATTTTGTTAACAATTTCAAGGGGCAAAATTGCCTCGCATAATAAAAAGGCTGATGTATTTGTAGGAGATAACTTTGCCACTGAAACGTCGCCACATTTGACTGTAAGATATTAATAATACATTTTTTTTTTGTTTTTTTTTAATTGGAAGGCGTACATGAAAAATGCAGAATGATCTACAATATGGAAAATGTCTCTACAAAGATGTTCATTCTCAATGAACTATGAAAACTAAAACCAATTCTCTCAAAATCCTTAACGACCTTGAATCGTAGCAGTTCAAGATAATACATTAGTCACTGCTCAAAGGAGCTTATATATTTACTAAATGGGTGAATATCTCTGAAAATTTATTAAGGAATTGGCCGATACTTGATGAAAATCCATAACTAACATATTCAAAAAAACACTTCATTGTGAGATCTTCACTAAACAGCTTTACAGAAACGCAACATGTGTTTCGTCATATGATGGCTTCTTCCGGCGTGTCTTTACGAAACAGGTGTTGCGTTTTTGTAAGATTATTTAGTGAAAATCTCACAATGAATTGTTCATTAAATACGTAATAGCTCTGAAAATTATGAGGTAATTGAGAAAAATTTCAATATCGGGCAAGTTAATGTTCAGGGAAAACACCTTCAATAAATTTCGTCAAAATAGTTTTCTATTTCTTATCCCGCTGTCTGAATCCCAACTCCATCGGAAAAGAATCTCTCTCTTTCTCTCTCCCTGATTATTATATAGTTTTTTTTTACACTCATTTCGATCAATTTCGGTTCTTTCACTACAAAAACCCTTTTTTTTATTCTCCTCAAAATTTCTTCTGGAAAGTTATGAGTTAGTAAATCTCATGATCTGGATCATGGATCACTGATCTGGTGTTCAGATATGCTGTATTCATTGATTTTGGAAACAAAAGTGTATTCCTATGTATTTGGATTCATTGGCGCTAATAAAATCGCAGTACTTTGCAGATTTTTTAACCTATCTTACAAGAAAGGAGTCTTTTTTTCTTGATGAAAGATTGCTCGCGTTCAGCCTATTCCCAAAAAGGGCAAAAAAACTTCCAAATAACATAACACCAGTGGCTTGGCTATCACTGATATTAAAACTAATGAAGAAAGCTGTAAACCCCCACATCATTGAATATTTGAAAGGCTTTAACATCTTGTGTGTGGCATGAGGGTTTGCAGGCCAAACTTCGATACTATGGCTTGTTGGGTCATTTTGTGTATGGCTCTCCAGATTCCTGAAATAATGTTTCCTGCAAATGGTCGTTGATGAACATCTCTCGAATACGCTGGTGTTTCTCAGGGATCCATATTGACTCCAATCCTCTTTTTATTGTATATCAACGACTCATTGGAAAAAAACAAGAATCTAATATATTGTTTCTCTAACGACAGCATACATTCCATTTGTATTCCAGGAGATTGGCTGCGGATTCGTCTTTATCGGCAGGATCTAGAGGTGATTTTGAATAGGGGAGAAAGTGATCAGGTTCAATTCAATGCCACGTAAACCCAGGCATCAATAAGTTTGTTGGGGGTTGAAATGGACACCAATATGTTTTGGCATTATCATGTCGGTAAAATTGCAAAAGCTGCTTCTCAAGAGCTTGGATCACTTTTCCAGAAAACTTCACACATCTCAGCCACTTTTGATGCTTTTTAAAGCTCAGATCAACCTTCTTTGGAGTATTGTTCCCATATATGGAGCTCTGTTCCTAAGCATACCCTGAAGCTGCTGGATTCTATCCAGAAAATAACCATTCGCCTGATTGGAGACGCGAACATTACTTGCAACCTTGACAGTCCAGAACATCGAAGAAAAGTTGGAGATTTGTCTCTTTTCTATAGATATTTTCACGGGAAGTGTTTGAATGACTTGGCACATTTGATTCTAGCAAAATCGCGACGGCCTGTGGCTGCTCATCGTTTTGAGGTTCGACTCAATATACTTCGAACTTCATTGTTCAAGAACTCTTTCATCTGGAAAACTGCGTGTTTGTGGAATAAACTTCCTGATAACGTTTTCTAAAATAAATCTAATCTCCAGCGATTCAAAACCAAAGTGATTCGCTACTTTCGCACAGTCACCGTTCTTGGAGCGCCCCAAGGATTTTTCTATAGTGCTTGTGTTTTGTCCTAAAAAAAAGATCACGAATCTGAAAAAGAATAGATGCTCTCCCTCATTTCAAGATCAACAACCCTCTAAAGTTTCGAAACTATTTTTCGCACAATACAAACTATATAATCACAATTATTGATCCGCCATACCACCTTCATAGCTTATTAAAAATGTGAATGAATAATGGTTTCGTTTTTTTGGTGACACCCGTACATTGTAAAGTTATTCACTACTTCACTAGTGACATTTCGGAAAAAACCAGCTCCGTCAATGTTTTAAAACTGAAAAGTGTCACAGAATGAATAGTTGTATTTTTCTATAGTTTCTATTGTGCAAAAGAAAGGCTAAGGAGTTGCAATTTTTGGAACTTTGGAGGCCTGGAACTTGGAAAATAAGTAAAATCGCCTTCTTTCTTTTGAATTCATAATCTTTACTTCGTTTTCAAAATCGACACTCCACTATTTGTATTCTTTGAAAGCCAATCATTATGACAGTTCTTCTAAATTGTTTATGTTTATGTAATAGTTTATGTGATTTCTATGTAGATTGCAATCAAATGTACATAGGTCAAATCAGTAGACGCAATCACTGTTAAAAGAAGTGATATGAAAAGTATCAAGAAAAGCTGCACTTTAGTGCATCATTTCAGTAACTTGTACCATATAATTTCATATGATACATTCATAATATTAGATCATTCTAACGGTTTACATAAAAGGAGTTTCCCAGAAACGACACATTTAAAAATCCACCCATTACATTTTCATACTATCACTCTTAAAATTTAGGTTAATTTAATTAATTAATTAATTTTTGTTGTTGTTTTATAATTTCATGCTTTGTATTGAAAAGTTATTTACAAAATAGGTACTTAATTTGTTTTCAAAATATATTATTTTATGATCAACAATTCTTCATTTGATGATATAATATATCGACATCATCATTTTCATTGAAAATATTTTTTGATTTCTTTGAATACGTCAGATTTCACGCCTTATATAGTTGGTGCAGGTATTCACTCTGTGTGACATTTCTTCAATTAAAATTCCATGCTATATGAACACTTCATTACTTTTCACATTGACATTACAACTGACAGTAGATTTGGACTTTTCCTCCATTACCAAAATGTTTTAAAAATTTCAGGACAAATCCTATACTTTCGTACTACTCATCCAGTGCATTTTATTATGTAGAAAATCTTTTCATGTGTTGAAATTTCAAGATGTTCTCTTTCTTATATACCTCATTGAGTTATGTATCAAGACAAATTCTGATCATCTTTTGGATATGCCTCACTACCGCACTCAAGAATACCCTGAGCCTGCTCCTATAAAAAATTGCATAAATTGCCTATTTGCCTGATTGAAGATCCCAACATCACAAAAAACCCTCCAATATATCTCAAACTTAACTTTTCAAGAGAACTTTTCCACCATTTCTCCAATTGAATATATTTTACAAACGATTTAGATTTGAAAACATATTTCAGAATCTAAAATATGTCTGTGCGTGAGATATGAACTCAAACTCCCAAAATAATTTCAATATCATATACGATATATGATATGAGTTACACCAATATCAAAGTTAGCTTACTACCTATATCGTACATTTGTCAAGTATTCCAGGAAACCCCTCAACAACGGAATAACAAAAAATAAAGTTGTTGACTGTCATGACTCAAAATTCACAATGAAAAGTTACAGAAATGTCTTGAAATATCATTAAATTAATGTATCTAAACAAAATTCATGTACTGAAATGGCTCGGTCAAGGCGCGGGTCAAGATCGAAATCAGGATGCCGCAAAAAATCGAAAATGGGATGTTGCAGACTCACTCCAGCCCAATATTGCAAAATGGCAAGTGGCGGCAAAGGAAGTGGACAACAAGAGGTGAAAGGCTCCCAAAAAACAAGAAGTAAAAGCAGGAGGCGCTCCAAGGGAGGAAGTCGTAGAGGAAGTCGTAAAAGAAGTCGCAGAAGTCATAAAAGAAGTCGCAGATCGAGCCGCAGAAGTAGTCGGCGAAGTAGTCGCAGAAAGAGCCGTAAAGGGAGTCGAAGAAGTCGCATGGGTAGTCGAAAAAGACGCGTGGGAAGTCGAAGGAGTCGAAGAAGTAAAAGAAACCGAAGGTCAGCTAGAAGGAGGAGTAAGAGATTGAGACTAAAAAGAAGAAAAAGAGGTGGAAAAGGAAAAATTCGTGGAAAGTGCGCTAGACCTGGGCCAAAGACAAATAATCCATTTCTTAACTACATGAGGTTATTCAGAAGAAAAAGATGTGGCTGGCCTGCTACTAAAATTGCTATCGAAGGTGCCAAATGTTGGTGTAGAATGAATCAACAGGATCGAATGAGATTTTATCGAGAAGCCTGTTCGATGAGAAAGAAAAAAATTGGGCGAATGAGTAGTAAGCGAGGAAGGAGAGGAAGAAGAGGCCGAAGCAGACTACGCCTGGGTAGGAGAGGCCGAAGCAAAAGAGGTCGGAGTAGAAGGGGACGAAGTAAAAGGGGGCGAAGTAGAAGGGGAAGAAGTAAAAAGAGAAGAAGTCGAAGTCGGAGAGCAGTCAGTGGAGGTAGGAAAAGTAGTGGCGGTCGACAAACTAGTGGTGGTCGACAAACCAGTGGCGGATGTCTCTAAACGTGAATGAAATTGTAACTGTCTGATGTCTTCCAAAATGTATACAGCAATAAAATATGTTGCTAGTATATTTATTTTCATTCATTCAAGGTAATAACTTAACACAATGAAAACACATTGCATATAATTCAATGAAAATCATAAGTGGATTTTATTCCAGAAAAATACTCACTGTCTAATGAAAGTGCTCGTAAAAAATTCCACTCTGGTCTATGTGGGAAAACTAGGAGCATGGCATTACTTATTCACGTACCCTTGCAAGTCCTAGGGTCGAGAAAAACATTCGATCTCATTTAATTTTGTAAATGTTGTGCTTAAGGCTGATAGGGGTTCCGAACTGAATAATTTCTCCATCAATTTTGATCCTGATAAACTAGATTTGTTGCTGTTAGAATCGTTGATATATATTTCGTTAACGAAACTGACATTGAATATAATTTATGAAATTATATAAAACGGAACTTCACAACTTTCGTTTCCGTACAGAATTGTCAAAAAGTTGACGTTTTCAAAGAAAGCAAGTAATCAATGTAATATAACTGAAATAGAAAATTAGAATGTATGAAGTTCTACTTTTCATAGAATTTTCAAGAATTATACTGAGCATTCTGATTGTGAAAGAAATACAAGAAAAGTTACCAGCACTATTTAGTATCTAGTGAACATAAAAATATATTTCAATTTCTCAACAGATAAACTGCATTCACCGGATTATCCAAAAATGAAAATAAACAACATTTTTCCAATAAAATGACATCTAAAAAATCTTCTGAAAGATATTTTAAAAAAGGAAAAAGTTCTTAAGTTATAAAACATTTTGATAAAAATACCATGCCATTCATCGAAGTGAATATCAGAATCAGAGCGATAACATTAAAATTACTACACATTATCATTACAGGTGAGTTTCCGCCTATATTAGTTCTCCGGCAGGGCGAATAGAGCGTGGGATGTTTCGAATTACTGCCTGAGATATGCGATGCACCTATTAAACCCTGAACTATTCTATACAATATCAAATATTGATGTGCAATATTCTCATACTGAGCGAACTTCAGGAAAATATAGACTTTTTGACGCCTTACAAATACATCAATTTGTAGTTAATTAGTTGCCTAAACAACGATTTTGTTGCTCGTGCCGATCCCTATAAATCGCAAATAATGCTATCGTGATATCAAGGTAGCAAGGTAACTCAATAAATTATATACTTTCCATTTGATCTTTACAGAATATTCAGTTGCTATTTATTGCTATTCAGTTGCTAAACTTTGGATACAGCGAAAAATTTTCAAATGATTTTTTTTTAATTTCTTATGATCTTGCTATCTTGAAACTGTTTTTTCCTGGAATTGAAGATGTTCCAAATTTGTTGCTCACCAAGAGTAAACTCAAATACACCTTGAGTAACAGCAACAAAATAGTTGAAACCGATCGACCAATTTTCAATCGCCCGATCGGTTTCAACTATTTTATTGCTGGAAAATGGAACAAAAAATTAAAATCGACCGATCAGTTTCAACTACTTTGTTACTGATACTCAAGGAGTATTTGAGTCCCCTTCTGGTGAGCAATAAATTTATAATACTCCGTATTCCAGAATATACCGGTTTCTAGATAGCAAGAACAGGAAGAATTCAAAAAATAATATAAAAAATCGGCCCATCAAGGCAAACTATTTGAGTACCCTCATGATGAGCTACAAATTTGAAATACTTCTCATTTCAAAAAAAGCAGTTTCAAGGTAGCAAGAATGAGGAAACTGAAAAAAAAATTTTGAAATCGGCCGAGGAAAGAGAAAAAAAAATTAAAAATTGGCCGATCGGTTTCACCTATTTTGTTGCTGATACTCAAGGTGTATTTGAATACCCTCCTGATGAGCAATAAATTTAAACTATTTCTCATTCCAAAAGAAAACAGTTTCAAGAAAACTGAAAAAAAATTTTGAAATCGGCCGATCAGTTTCAATTATTTTGTTGCTGATACTTAAGGTGTATATGAGTATACTCCTGGTGAGCAACAAATTTGAAACACTTTTTATTGTAAGGAAAACCAGTTTCAAGATAGCAAAAACGTGGTAAATAAAAAAAAATTGAAAATCGGCCGATCGGTTTCAACTATTTTGTTGCTGATACTCAAGGTGTATTCGAGTATACTCCTGACGAGTTACTAATTCAAAACAGTTCTGATTCTGAGAAAAACCAGTTTTAAGATAGCAAGAACGAGGAAAATGAAAAAAAAATAAATAAAAATCGGCCGATTGGTTCAAACTATTTTGTTGCTGATACTCAAGCTGTATTCGAGTATACTCCTGGCGAACAACAAATTTGAAAACTTTTTATTCTGGGGAAAACCAGTTTCAAGATAGCAAGAACGTGGAAAATAAAAAAAAATTGAAAATCGGCCGATCGATTTCAACTATTTTGTTGCTGTTACTCGAGGTGTATTTAAGTTTAATCTTGGTGAGCAACAGATTCAGAACATCTTTAATTCTAGGAAAAATAGTTTCAAGATAGGAAGATCATACAAAATTGAAGAAAAAAAAATTGTTTAAAACTTTTTCGCTATATCCAAGGTTTATCAACTGAATAGCAACTAAATATTCTGTGACGATCAAAGGGAAAGTATATAATTTATTGTACCTACACCAGAACAAAAACACTGACTCGTGATGCGTGTTTAGCTAACCAAGTAAGCACATCAAGAGATGCTGAATTTTCACATATATTCAAACCTATTTAGGTAGATTATTACCTTAGGTAATGAGGGTCATGAATTTTGCTTAGTTTGACCAACATAGTTGCAATCACCACAGATCATTTCGCAAATCCCAGAGACTTTTCCTTTTTTCCTCAGTAATAGATTTGAGTCGATTCTAAGCCTTCCCCACCACCCACCACTATGACGTCTATAATGACTAATTGATGACAAGTGGTGTAATTAGGGTGACCTTGAACGATACGTCTGTTTCATAGCTGATAATATATTCATAGGCATATTTTCCTTGTCTGAGACATTCGGATTGTGTGTGTGTGTGTGACCTCATAACAATTGTTTGACTTTGAGACGGGCGAGGCGAATACGCGGTAATGCATAATATCCTTCATGTGTACCAAGTACAAACCAGCTTGTACAAAGTACAAGTATGTGTATGTGTATGTGTCAGCAATATGTGAGCTCATTTAGTCAGTGAATGGCAGTAGAGGGAAGGAAGTAATGACATTGGAATTTTCATACACGGTGAAGATATCCTTCATGAATATGAAGAATGGATTGCATACACGGTAAAAAGTGGGTTCCGCATACTCCTTCATGTGTACTCTGTACAAATTAGTTTGCATAGAGTACACATATATGCACATATATACACACACTTACACTCACACACACACACACGCAAGCCACCCAAGATTCACCAACACGAGCACTCACTACACCTCACATCTGCACTCCAAGAAGTTCCAGCCACGAATGAATGCCCTCATTGCTTTCTGTAAGTTCATCGATTTGGATTGGTGAGGTTGTCCGTACCGTGTGCCCAGCTGGCCATGGGTGCCCAATTTGTTGCACAAATTGTGGTGGGAGGTGGCTCGCTATCCATTATATTAGAATTGAGTATTTTCATATGGAATCATTAGAAGACGATATCTGCAGTAGTTAGAAATTGTTTGTGAGTGAGTTAAACAGTTTCTGATGAGAGGTTGAGGATCTTTATAAATATCAGCTGAAATCAAGTGATTTTGTGAGAACATATTGAAAGATGTATTTCTGTGATTGTGGTAAATCTATCACTCGTAGGGTTAACCTTCATCGATGTACTAGCGATCGATACATCGATACCTAGCAAAATCTATGTATGGTAATATACATTCTAACTTCGGGACAAATTTCTTCAATTAGTAGCCTAGGGCTACAGCAAAGTATTGGCCTCAGAGGAATATGATGTGAGGACGCTGTATGCCCTCCATCATTGAGAGAGATTGCTAGGAGTCACAGAAATAGGTGATTGGTAGTCTGTTGTTACAGCGAGGTATAGGACCTCAGAATCAAATATGGAGAGAGTGTGGCTAGGAATCACAGAAGCAGGTGATTGGTAGCCTACTGCTACAGAGAGGTATACGCCTCAGAGCCAATTGGAATGAGATTGTGGCTAGGTAATGTGCAGCTAGGAACAGGCACATAGTGACTGTTGTAAGAGTTTCACGGATGAAGTACTTAGGCTCATCTATAAGCGACCTTGAGAAGTGCCAGAAATTGTGTGCAACGATTCAGAAACCGCTAGTTCCATATCGAATATAATATAATATAAGATCATGTCAATGGAGCAAGAGATAAGTAGTAGGAAATTGCCGAAAAGAGGAGGGCGCGAGAATGGGGGAAAGTGTTTTACTGAAGAAAAGGTCGTGAAAGGGTCTGAACTCCCGATATTGAATATCGCGAGAAAAGGATCTACCGTAGATATAGATAGGCGGGATCATATCCGTATAAAGACATTTTTGTTAATCATAACATGTTAATCATGCTTGAGCCGGTTAGATAATATTGTATGAGAATAGAATTAGACAGCGACTTGGGTTGTGTATCGAAATCATGTGTACCATGATTTAATTTTTATATGTTCCACTGGACAATTGATTTGACAGAAATTTGATTTGATAGAATTGACTTATTGGTTGTCGTATGATGTGTTGTTCTATGCTTTTTCGAATAATGATTTTATTTGGACTTTTGTTGTTAATATGGACAATTATGGTGAAGAATGTGCGAACGGAGTGAGGCAATCGACTTTCTCACTTTCTGAAAGAAGGCAACAGCAAGCTGCCAACCTTGCAGATTGTGAAAGCTGAGGATTAACGAGGTCTTACCTTTTAACGTGTGATTCCTAACACGAGTTGGACAATAGAAAGTGAAAATCGATCGTTGAGACTGAGGCTTGAACCACCGACCAACACGACCGTCAATTCGAGTGAGTGAACAAAGCACCCACGTCAAATCGCCTGGCTACCGACCGACCGGTCGCCATCCAACGATCAGCTCAGAACTGACACGGACCGGGGGAATCCAACTGTTTAATTATAACAAAGAATTTCGATAGCCCCAGCGGGTGATGACGCAATGTGATTTCTGTCCAGCGCTCTGTATGTCAACATGAAGAAATTCAAGCAAGCGCGAATAAATGGCGGGAGTTTACACCTGAAATGGTGAAATTGGTGGCGCGAATATGCGGTTCGATGTCCCGTTGCAGGAGACGTCGGACCGCTTTTTGCGTTGAAATCATTTGATGACACAAGTTGGCGGCCCGGATGCTCGTTACCCGAGCGTCTGGGTCGCCTTCGACGTCCAAGCTTCTTGGTGGCGCATATTGGCGGTCCAGATGTTTGTTCATTCGAGTGTCTGGGCCGTGGTAACCGCCAAAAAACCCTCGTGTTCTTTAAGGGATGGCAAGTAAGCTAACGTCAGAGCAGTGCCACTCGGGAAAGGCTCGGAGAGTCCTTTCCTGTGGAGGGTCTCCAAGACGGCACTAGAGATTAGGGTGGAAGGGAAAAGAGCTAGGGCGTCTAGCAAGCCCTCTAGCAAAACTTTTCTGGCTTAATATTCAGATGAAACAACCTCGGATCAATGTGCTGGCTCCACTTCGCTCCTAGCACATGTAATACAGGGGGACCAAATTTTTGACAATGGCCCCGTCAATTGACGTGAGCCTCAAGTGAAAAGGTTGATGAACGAAATATTAGAGAACATGGATTATCCAATGCTGGTAGCCCAGTCCTTCAAAGAAAGGTCCTGCACTCTGTCTTCTCGAGGGCAGGAATCTTCTGTCATTGTCTCT
>WOGO01001114.1:0-19395 GCA_015342085.1 Leptinotarsa defecta | reverse complement strand
TATTAAAAATGTGAAAATATATCAAGAACTACTATTTGCCAGAAATTTGGAGACGGATACAAAAGGAGAAACCATATATAATACACTGGAAAAATTTCGTGATGAGAAAGAAATTCCGCTGAAGAATATTATATCAGCTGCTACGGATGGCGGTTCGGCTATGACAGGACGTCACAAAGGCTTCATAACGTACTTAAAAAATAAAATTCCAGATGTGCTCGTTGTACATTGCGTCATTTATAGGCAACATTTGGTTGCGAAAAATTTGAGTGAGCGCTTCTCTCAATCACTGCAATATACTCGTATCATCAAAGCAGTCAATAAAATCCGAAACTGCTCTATGAATGGTAGATTATTTAATCAGCTTTGTGTTGCCAATGATGAAAATTTCAACCGATTGCTATTTCACACAGAAATGCGTTGGTTATCACGAGGAAACTGTCTGACTCATTTTTACAATTTTTTTGAATCTACAGTTCTTGGAAAACCAAAACAAAGAATTGCACGACAACATCATCACTTCAAAGAATGATATTGCGTACTTGACAGACCTGTATAAATTATTTGATGATGTCAATCTCCAACTTCAAGGTGACGACTTGAATTTGATTAAAACAAAAAATGTCATTGCTGCTTTTGTAGCCAAATTGCTTTTATACAAGAATAATATCGGCAGACGTGAGTATCGCAATTTACCTAAATTGTCAGCAGTATCCTTCAACAACGACGAGTTGTTTGTTGACTGTCAACATTTAGAGAACCTCCTCAGTGATTTCGCAAAATGATTCCAGGAAATTTTAAAATTGGAAATACCGGACTGGGTGTTGGGTCCTTTTTCAAATGTCAACACAACAGGATCACCCCAGCTGAAAGAAGAACTAATAGAACTGATAACAGACGAGCAAATAAAAACAAAATTAAAAAAGTGGATACCAAGAATTTTGGCTACAAAAGCCAATCCTGTAATCGTACCCTGGATTGTGGTCCATCGTTCAATGATTTTTGGTAGCATTCCCATCATCGTATTTGTGTGAACGTGGATTTAGAGCTGTGGCAACGTTGCTAACTTAAAAAGAGAAATCGGTTGCAGATTACCGAACGCGGTGACTTACGGCTGTTTTTAACTGAATTCGAGCCTGATATTAACAAACTTGTTGAAAATTATCAAATTCATCCTTCACATTAGATTAGTTTTAAAATTCAAATAGAAATGTTTGTTTTAATTCTTAAGATGTAGTTAAGTAAAAAAAAATTGGGGGGCGCTAGAAAATAATTAATCGAAGTGGGCGGTAGACAAAATAATTCTGAGAACCTCACTTGAAAAAGCTAATGTTTTAGCGAAACATGTTGTGAGATATTTTTCAAATAAAGTTTGTGGAGATCAAATCGTGCGTAGTTTTTGAAATTGCAGTCTTTAAATGCCTTGTGGCGTAACCAATTTTCATTACTTATTTAATTTCAGGTTGTAGAAGATGGGTACGAGTTTTTTGCTCAGAGGCGATGTATAACAATTTTTTCAGCCCCAAATTACTGTGGTACATTTGATAACGCTGGGGCTCTTATGTCTATAGATGATAATTTATTATGCTCATTCCAAGTAAGTTCAAAATTTAAATTCTTAATAATGTCTTTCTTAGTTCACGGGAAATAAGGTTTTCAGATTCCTTGATTTCATCTACGAAGTCTATTTATTAATAAACTGATGGTTTCATGAAAATCAATGACCAACGGCTAGAAACAGAAAAAGTTGTTTAAATTTTTTTGAAACAAAGCTTTCACATTATACAATTATTTTTAACAACTCGGTAGGTATGTCTAAATTGATATATCTATTCATGATAATAATTATAGAATTTTGAGAATAAATTTTATTTAAGACGCGTTTCGCTACACGGTAGCTTCATCAGTTAGACTGGTACAACAAACTATTTTGCAATGTCTTTTATATAACAATATCTGAAATGACACGGTAGTGTCTGTGATTCACCTCGTTTGTTAACAATCGGGACATTTTTCAATTTTAATGGTTTCACGAATTATACTGGCCTGAAGAGTTTTCTCTGTAGCAATGTAGTTTTGGTGTTACTGAAGCTTATTGTGTGGCTTGTTTCAAGGTGATGTTTGAAGAGGGATGAAGTTGGATCTGATTTGCGAACAGCTATTTCATGTTCATAGGCTCTGTCGGAAATTTTTCTATTGGTCTGGCCGATGTAAGTTCTGGGGAGGTAAAAGATAGTATTTCGTATATACCCTGTGCCTCATTGCGTATCGTGTCCCAATTAACAAAGACGTCATCAATGGGATCGACGTTGTTTATCCAAAATAAACAACGGTCTTCACGACAGTCTGTTGAAAGCCAAACTTTGACATTGACTACCCAATGTGAAGTCGCTCTCTGTTTTTCTTTGGTTTTTTCTGCAATAAAACTAGATGAAAACAGAGACCAAAAACGATCAGATTACCGACATACCCAGATTTGTCCTTTGGATGACTCCAAAAATGCATATCACTACTGATGAGACCTATGGCGAGTCAAAACCTCGGTATCTAGGTTTGAAAGTGGTTGATAATGTTTTTTAATGAATCGTACAACTTCGGACTTTCTTTGTTTAATAGGATATTGAGAGATTGGAAATGATCCAAAACAAACCCTTTTTCCAAACACTAGAACAGCAATACTGATGTTGGGGAAAAAGGGTTGAAACATTTTTTTTTCAATTTCAGGGGTTTTCACACCCCTTTTCGAAACAAAATGAATTTGAAGGACAAATTACTAAATAAATAAATATTACTTGTCAGACTTGTATGATTGTTATTGATTAATCGTATTATATTATATTATAAACTTACCTTTCGTTGGGAGATTTTATTTCATAAAATTTTTTATAATCACTTTCAAAAGTGTTGATAGTTTTAGGTTATATGCTGATTGTAAACAGTATACAGTGTGTCTCACTTCTCATGGAAACACCTCCGTATCTTCCGTAATAATCCAGTTAGAATAATGAAACTCTCAAGACTCATGGAAATACTCAAAATGCGCCTACCACCTGAATGGAGTTGGCCAAAGTGATATACACTGCCCGCCACTCGTGACGGAACAACCCATTCAGATTCGTGATCAGGACCACAAACTTACTACGAATGAACTTTTTTCCTGAAAAAATTTCAATCCTGAAAAATCCGAATTTGTCTCACTTCTCATAGAAACACCTCCGTATCTTCCGTAATAATTGAGGTAGAATGATGAAACTCTCAGGACTGATGGAAATGCTCAAAATGCACTTACCACCTAGATGGGGTTGGCTAAAGTGATATACACTGCCTTTCACTCGCGATGGAACAACCCATTTTTACGGTAAAACATACTAGGGGGCAAAATAGTTCGCTTCCAATATCTGAACCTCTTCATTCTATCTGGAAAGTACTCCCAGGTATCAAAGATGCAGACACTTTCACGAAGTAATTTGGCTGTGAGATGCTATCATCCATTTTGAGCTTCTCTGAAGAAAATTTCAGAGCACCACATTCTCAGATTATCGAGATAGTGTGGAGCAGTGTATGAAAAATTATCGATGGCGGCATCTAATATAACTGAGGAAAACCATTCGTAAAACTAATTCTGGTTGCCGAACATCCAAATTCTATCCCAACCAGAAGTGAGAGCAGTCCGATTGATGAGCAAATGCTGCAAAAAATGAAAAAAATCTATTTTCAAATGTTCACATCTCGAAAACAGTACATTTTTGGGCTTTGGCCGTGGACGCTTTCAATTAGCATATCAAGAACTACAACATATCACAATTTTGGCAAAATTAACGACAAACCATTTCTCATAGGAAATGTGCGGAGTCCTTTATTAAAACATTGAGGAAACATTTTGCCAACTGAAACAAAATTAATCTTCATACTCATTGCAACAACCTTTAATTTTTAAAGAAAAATCGTACTCGGTAAACAGGTAAGAATTTAGATTATTTCACCTACTTGCTGAATTGTTTTCTGAAATCATTTGAAGGGATTGGATTACATCAGTTTCACTAAATAAAAATCATGTGGTACCCTGAGATTACCATGGAAAACAATTGTTCATTGATATTTTCTGTCAACTTGACAAAAATTATACGAGCGTGTAGAGAAATCACACCTAGAAAACTGAGAAGAGTTGGAGGAACAATCAGATCAATTGAAATTGATTGTTTTGCTTTTTAATTGAAAACGCGATTTTGAAAGTACCTACTACTTTGAAAGAATTTTGAATGACATACATTTTTTCGTCACAAAAGTCTCTTGGTTTTTTGAAAATAATGGGAAGAATTAACATTAACCATCCTGAAACATCACTGTTATTTCCTCATTTTTTCATTCCACTTACAAAATTAACGTTTCCTCTGTTATTGACTTTGCGAGAAGGAATAACTTTCCTGACACCAAAATAAAAAATAATTTTTTGTGAAAACAATTGATTTTTCATGTAAAAATTCTGATTTTCTAGGACGGGTTCGTGTTTTGGTGTAAAAATTGAAAAAAAAATACATCAATGATTGCAGAAGATACGGGGGGTGTTTCCACGAGAAGTGAGACAAATTCGGATTTTTCAGGACTGAATTTTTTTCAAGGAAAAAGTGTATTCGTAGTAAGTTGGTAGTCCTGATCACGAATCTTAAGGAATATTGAGCCTATTTTGCCCCCAAGTGTGTTTTACCGAAAAAATGGATTTTTCCATCGAGAGTGGCGTGCAGTGTATATCACTTTGGCCAACCCCATTCGGGTGGTATGTGCATTTTGATCATTTTATGAAAGTGTACACCTTTTGGATGACGTCTCGGGAACTTCCTCTATTTTCTTTCGCGAATCCTAACAGAAAGCTGATTGAAATTGCACACAAATATGTAAATGTCAAATTCAAAATTTTTCGAAATTGAATGAATTCACGGGAGTAAAACCCATAAATGCCAAAAATGTGTACCTTCCCAACAAACATTCAGACAATATATTGTTCCAAGCATGGGTGTAAATTAATTATAAGGCATCTCATTTAATGATAATATTTTTATGATTTTCGATATGATAACTACAAGAATTTGACTTGATAGTTTTATAGTAGTGAATAATGATAAATAAAATATCTTATTTACATCAATTGTGGGCATTCTATTATCGAAATGATTTTCAAGAATAAAGAACTGATGAATGAGTTGTGATGTCTTTCAAATTCCAACCAACATTATTACTCCAATTGTAGAGCACGTCTTACACACTTATCATGCACTACTTCAATTGATTATATATCGAAACACATTTCTTGTTTTCTGTAGTCTCATGATATATAGTGTTTCCCAGAATTGATGTGACAAGAGGTGTGAAGGACTGACAATTTTTGAATTTCATTATGAGATAAACTCTGCTTGGTGAAAAATGAATTTTACGAATAATTTCAGTTCTTGAAAAATACCTTTTTTTCAGATCATGTATCCTTATTTTTCATAATATGTCAAAACGTTAATGAAAACAGTTGTTCAGGATGAGAAATTGTGGATCTATACAAAATTTCGGTAACATTTCAATATTCCGATTTTTTCAGATTGAACAATTTACTCACAAGTAAAATTCAAACAATCCTAAAATAAATTGAAATTTTTTTCAGTCCATCGCACCTCTGTAACATCAATCCATCATTTTCAACTGTAGAATATTTCAGAAATTTATTTTATTCTTTTGCAGATTCTGAGTCCGCTTAAAAAACATGCTGCGAAATGACATGGAATAAACAAGCACAAGTTAGGTGATTTGAAATAGCCTCAATAATGAGAATATTGTCATCATGTTTCTGAATTTTTTCCCCACTTATAAAATCACTATTGAAATAAAAAAATATAATAACGAAAATGTTTTTCTTTAAAGGTCCATCCCCATTAATCAATATACGTTTCTCATAAGACATGCCAGTTTATCAAAATAAAAAATGCAAAATGTTTAATACTGATCTCCCCCAAAAAAGGATGAACCACTGAAATCATCCCCAACTTCTGAATTGATGAGTGGGACACTTTTGTAGAACATTTAAATATAAGAAAGCGATGTAAGGTGTCTTAATGATATCGTTATTGTTTGTAGTTCCGCATTTGTTATTATCAATATACTGAAATCAAAGTTTGAATTATGTAAACCCAAGAATTTAGTCATCTATCCAAAAATCTAAAAGGTGCATAAGTTATTGGAGTGATTTAGAAATAAAATATTAATCAACAGATTTACACATTGTGTAAATTGCATGGTTGATGGTTTGAAAGGACTTATACATTATTATACAATATATATTCGGAGGCTATTGAGAGTCACCAAACTTTCTGAAACATTTCACATCGATTTGCCTGGAAAATGTCGAGTTATTTTATGAAAATTGCGAATAACCAGTTTTAAATAATAGAATCGGGAACTATTCCATCAATCTTTTCTTGGTGATCGTTCCAGTTCAAACTTGTAACAGTCGTCGATATACCAAAGGATAAAAAATCCTACATTACGTCAGTTTATAAGTAATAGAGAATATATCAAAAACTATATTGATGCAACGAACGTTAAATTAGTGCTCAATATTCACGAAATTAAAGCAACGATTAAAAACCTTCAGCAAGAAAACCAAGCGCTAAAAAAAGAAGTTGAATATCTAAGACAACAATAAGAGCAATATCTATAGTTGTTTTTAGACTAAATAAACCAGGAGATTACTCAACTCCAAAAAGTATTTGTGAAGACTTCAAAGAGCTGCTGGAGGTTGATCTATCAGAGTTCAATGATAAACATCCCCCAGAAAAAAAGGAAATTGTCCTGTAGAATTAGATCTTACCTCATTCTTCAATAGAAAAATACTACAATACTATTACAAACTGGAAGGAAAGAACATTTCAATTGCCAAAGATCTTACCAAACATCAAAGGGAAGAAAATACAGATCTCAAAAAACATCTTCTTACGAAATAAGAAAGCTATCGTGAATGTTATATAAAAGGCAACATTGAATTTTCATGAACAGAGGATCACAGATAATACAATGAGTAGATTGGAAACTTTGGGTTCTGGGATACCTCAAAAAACTATTCTAGGCCCCGTTTTTTTCACGATTTATCTGAATGAACTGCTCCTTCTCGATAAAAGAGGTAAGGTTTTGAGCTTTGCGGATGACACACATCCTAAACAAAGGATCTACATGGGAACAATGTATGTAGGTATAGAAACAGATTTTTTAGCAATCGAAAGTTGTTTTCGACAGAAAAAATTTACAATTAACTTCGATGAAACGAAATACATACCAATCACGTCATACTGCAATAGATTGCCTGATATTGGCAACTAGATATTATCAATAATTTCTGTATCACTGAAAGTGACTCAATTAGATATCTAGGAGTAACAATTGATAGATATCTTCATTAGGACTTACAAATAAAAGAAACGGAGAAAAAGATGAGAGGTAGACTTTCTAAATTCAAATTCCTCTGAAACTTCCTAGACATGAAACATTTGAAAACCCTGTATTATGCACTTGTTCACTCCCAGTTGTCATACGAGATAACAGGCTGGGAAGTAGTCAAAAATTGTTATTTTGTAAATCTTGAAACAATTCAAAAGTGTAAATTGAAAGGGTATATTTTTAGAAAAGAATAATTTTTGGGAAAGAAAGTTTTTGGCCTTCTACTTCTCCATCTTGATACAAAAAATGTGGGAATCTTCTACAAAAAGTCTGTTGCTGTTTGATGCTGTTTTCTCCGAACAATCTGAAAGTCACTCCTCGGAATCAGAACTACAAAAATCCCATAATGGTGATAACGCCAAATTTAAGGAAATGTCATCACATTACAAAATTCGTCACTTGCTTTCTATGAGAAATCAAATGAAATTGCAACCTCTAGAAGCAAATTAAGAGAACCAGAGTCGAAACATTCAAGTTCTTTGGGAAATTCTGCAAGAGAGAATGGAAATATTGTTTTTGAGACAAGCCGTAGACAAAGATTTGCCAACTTATTCAGGCGATATAAAAGAGTGGCCTAAATTTTTTTATGCACTACCAATCCACAAGTAGGCGAAAGCCTCAAAATTATTTTGAGGCTTTCGCCAGAAAAAAATTGTGGCGATTAAGAAATGGCCTTACTGGAGATGCCAAAAGATGCGTTGAAGGTCTTTTCGTTTCTGCAATGTCTTTAGAAAAAATATTGGAAATTTTGAAAATCGTTTTGGTTGACCTGATCTAATAGTGAAATCTAAGATAAAAATGATGCATAAATGATACATTTTATCCGAAATAACGATTTCAAAGAAATGACAAATTTATATGAAACAGTAGCCAACCTCGTTACATTAGAAGTACTAAATATGAAAAATTATCTTGATAGTCCTCATTTGCTGGAAAAATTATTACAAAAGTTATCTACTCAATGTAGATATCTTGGGGGAGAAAATATCATCGAGTAAAAATTATCTTAATCGGAAGGACTTCAGCGAGTGGATATGGAAAAAATCGGAAGCTGCTTGCTATGTACAAACTGTAACCAAACCATCAACTCTACAGAAAAAAAATTAGACATATTAGTTCATCCAAAATTTGAATACGTATTAGTCACTACAAACGAGAAACCAAGACCAAGAAAAATTTTTCTTGTAGACGTTGCAATGCAGAAAGTGGAATTTTGTTGTGAATAAGTAGTTGTGCTTTTGTTGTCTGAATGAGCACATCGAGTGAAAAACTGTTTAAAAAGAGGTTTGTGACAAGGACAGCTGCGAAACGGACCATATAAATCAAAACGATATAGTAGCTTACAATTCTGATACAAATATCATTGAATTGAAAGTTGCTCTGGTAAAAATTAAAGCCAATGGACAAGAATTGGATTTATATGTTTTTTTTATGAAGCAGCAACAGTAAATCTTCTACAGGAGGAAACTGCGGGCCGGTTGAATATACAGAGTGATCCTACCAATCTTGGATTAAGATGGCCAAATATGTGGAAACCCGAAAAATCAACATTTTTTTTAGCGGAAGCGACGGTAAAGATTGAGGATTAATTAATGTCTACACTATGAAATATTTGGATTTACCTGTTCAAAATGTCAACCTGAAAAAATCAAGGAAAAATAGTTCTATTTGAAGACTATCAGTCTTCCGGAAATGAGATTTATCAAGTCAAGAGAATTGGGATTTAATTATTAGTAGGTAGATTATTGAAAGCCCCAAAAATGTTCCGGCTCTTTCCAAAACAAAATTAGGTTAGATCATCTACAGCAATATAGAAAACTTCAAAGAAATGATCAATAATACAATCCTTTTTGTAAAAGAAGAGGACGATGAAGACTTGAGAAACCTACAAGAACAAGTTAAGGAGCTCTTCTCATTTGAAAGTTATGGTTTGCAAAGAGAAGAAATGAAAAATGAGGGAGACATACATGCACATCGCTTTATGGAAAATGTAACACGAAAAACAGGAGATGGAAAACTGGTTTGCTAAGGAAGGAAAAAATATATAATTTTGCTAGAAAGTAAATCAATGGCATTGTAGAGGTTAGTCTCCATTTAAAATAAAAGGAATAGAGATGGAGAATTTGCCCAAAAGTATGAAGAAGGATTTAGGAATATATAGAAAAGAAATACTGTCGATTATTGATACCTGAACAAGTGGAGAACATTCCCGAAAATGGGAATATATGGTTTATTCCCCATTTTGGTGTAGAATATCGATTTGTATTCGATGTTGCTGCGAAATTCGATGAAAAATGTTTAAAGTAACCTATTCATTATTTGGATATTCCGACAAGCGTTTTGCAATGATATAGAGATGTTCCACCAAATAAAAATTCGGAAAGAAGACCGGGATGCACAAAGATTTTTTTAGAGAAGTTAAGAAAGAAAAAGGAAACGATATATACTCCATGAAAGTCGAACTATTGAAGAATATACCAGAAAATTTCAAATCAAATATAAATGACGGAGATATTATACCACGAAGAGTTCTAGGTTTAAAATGGTCTCCTGCAGAACACAATTCTTCATTTTCATAAAATAATTTTTCGAAAAATAAGGAAATACCTACAAAAAGAGAAGTTTTGAAAGTAATTATGTTGGTTTATGATCCTATAATTAAAATTTTCTTGCAGGAGATATGGATCAATAGAATACAATGGGATAAAAAAATATCAAAACACCTCGATAAAAAGTAATCGAGGTGGTCAGAATACTTGCAAAAAGCAAGAAACCTTATAATTCCAAGGTGCTATCTGAAAAACCGCGAAGATTTTATGTTAGATCAGCATATTTTCTGCGATGTCAGCCAACAAGCCATTGCTTCTGCCAATTACTTCCGATTTCCGAATGTTAACGAAAAGAAAATAATATTGGTAACATCAAAGACCCAAGTTACTCCATTGAAAAATTAATTGAGCATTCTGAATTTGGAGCTTCAAGTAATATTATTTGCTACTAGTTTGGAAAATAAAGTTATTCAAGAACACACTAAGCTTATAGATGAAACATCTTTTTGGTAGGAATCAAAGACACTTATTCAATTAATCAGAAATGGAAATACTAAAACATCGAGTTATGTTTCCCATAGAAGTGAAGAAAAAAGAGAAAATTCCAAAATCAATCAATGGCATTGGATTTCAACCACAATAAGTATCGCTGATGAGGCAATAAGAGACACGAAAGTTTTATAGATTGAAAATTCTACATAGTTTGAAGGCCCCGAGTTTTTGCATTTCAATGAAGAATTTTGGCCAAAAGAAGAATTCGAGAAAACACCACGGAGTATTCCAGAAATAACGCTCGTAATATCCAAAGAAACTATCGGTTATTTACCGAACGAAAGTATCTTTTCGACATATAATTCGATTTTGCAGGAGGAATAGACAAAAAGGAGAAATAACCGTAGGGGCAAAATTTGAAACTGAACTAATCTGATGTAAAAAGGTATATATAGACACTTTTTCAGAAGAGTATGTCTTACTTTGGGAGTTTGAGGCAGATGGGCTTTCTCAACAGAAATAGATGAGAAAAGAAAACATCATACAGTGAATTTATTTAATGGCCCCTCCCCTTTTATTTTTTGAACGGATCAACTCAAAAAATTGAAATTGGGGATAATGGAATTAATGTATGAATACTTTATTTTGAAGTGAAATTGACAGATGAAACTTTCAAGATGGCGACTGGGCGCCATCTGGGAAAAAATTAATCGGAAAGGGGGGTCTTGTGACACATTTTTTTGAATCTCCTGACAAATGCTTCACAACCCTAGAATATAATGTCAATATTTTCAACAACTACGAAATGACGGAACTTTCAATAATTGCCCGAATACGTTAACATTTAACTACACAATATAGGGTAATGAACTTGAGGTCAGTTCAGATGTTGCTCAAAATGGTTGCCTTCAACTTCTTGACATATGAACAGCCTGCCCGATATTTCACGCCGAACATTTTCGAACACAGTAACGTCAATGTATCTTCAAATATTTATTATTCTCTGCCGTATATCCAATATTGAAACAGGTTCAGTTTCGTACACATTTTGCTTCAAATAGCCCCATAAAAAGTCCAAAGGTGTCAAATCTTGTGAGCGGGCTGGCCATTCTGTAGGACCTTGACGGTCTATCCAACGACTGAGAAAATTAGTATCCAAATAGTTTCTTACTTGTCTGGAGTAATGTGGTGGTGGGCTTCAACGATTTTAGTGATGAGAGGGTCAACAGTAGTTTCCAGCATATTCAAATATAGTTCCCCTGTTAAATTTTGATCAATAAATAAAGGTCCTACAATATTGTTTCCCAATAATCCTGCCCAAACGTTAATTTTTTCTGGATATTGGGTAGGTGTTTCCAGGAAAACGTGAGAGTTGGTGTCACTCCAATAACGGCAATTTTGTCTGTGAACATTGCCGTTTAAAAAAATGTACATTGTCACTAAAACAAATATTGTGGAGATAGGTAGAATGCCTTGCAATGATTTCCGTCATGATTTCGCAGAATTCTGTTCTTCGATCAGGGTCATCTTCAGTTAATTGCTGAACTATTTTAATTTTGTATGGATGATACCTGTTCCTCTTCAAAAGTCTCCACACAGTAGAAGGAGACACAATTCGTGACGGAATAAGTAGACTGTTATTTCCACTTGCGGTTTTTCCGGAATGGGTGGATGACCTGGGGGCTTTTTTTATGTACCTACACTACTGGTAGTTGTGAATTTGGATACAAGTTGCCTCAGATATTTTCTACAGATAGGACGATTAGGAAAACGTTCATTGAAAATCCTTTCGGTCACGTGAAAGCTACGCGTCGCACCGTAAATAAAAATCGCTTCAATTTTTTCTTCTAATGGACGAGAATTGGCCATTTTAGAGATTGTTGACGTGGTACCTTCCTACTAGTAAAACCGAAAACTAAATGAGAATATTCTAACTGAACAATGTTGTTCATTGTCGTACTGACATTTTTTGGCGTTTTTATAAACAAAAAATAACTTCACAAACCTTATCGGGTTGTTGGAAATAAAAGGAATAATTCTATAAATATCGATATTGATGTGTTTTTCTTCAGGAAATCATTAAATGTTCCGCCATTTTGTAGTAGGTGAAGATATTGATTTCATATTCTAGGGTTGTGAAGTATTTGTCAGGAGCTTCGAAATGATGTGTCACAAAACCCCTTTTCCATTTAATTTTTTTCCCAGATGACGCCCAGTCGCCATCTTGAAAGTTTCATCTATCAATTTCACTTCAAATTTCAATTTTTTGAGTTGACCCGTTCGATAAATAAAAGGGGGGACATTACAGAAATGCACTGTATGTAACTGCCAAAATTTCGATTTTCTATCTTCTCTCACTTTGAAGATATCTGCCCATAATGAGACTTTTCGAACACCCGGTATGTTTTCTTCGAACCACCATATTTTTTCCAGTATGGTATTGTTTTTACTAAATAATGAATTGAATATGTCATAATTTCATTCAATTTCAATAAGTAAAATCTCATTATATAACGTAACTCTTGACAAGTTTTTCGACTTAAAATTTCAAGGTCCACTTTCAATGGATAGGAATTTGTATTTTTTCAAAAATTCAAAACTAAAAAAATCCAGGAAGTAACTGTTCAACTTTTTACGTAATATTCCTTGCTCAGCAACTTAATAGAATAAATCGATCGTTTGCACTAAAATATGTCCATCCAATACTTCCTGTGAAAAATTCCTCGAATTGTAGGAAATATCAATTCCATGCGAACGCCAACAATGTTTATTTTCGCTGAGTAATGTCGAGGATACGAACATTATCTTCAACGACGTTGAAAATAAACAATGAGTGAATGTGTGTGTTTACTCGTTCCGATTGTAGCGTCTCTATTGAGTAATCGTTCAATAACACCGCAGATTGATTCATTTCTGATGCTGAAATCCAGTTTAGTTTGTTCGGATCTTTCGCGAAGAGGATTTTTTATGCAATTTGCCGCCCGAGATTTTTTTGTTATTATGTAAAACGATCGATCATACAGTATGAGGAAGAGGATTTTTGGAATGAATTGGAAATGAGGAAGTTGTTACTTTGAAAGGGAAATGGTATTTTATACAGGGATCTAGTTATGTCCTCATCTTTCCTTGCTCGCTTTACAATAAACAACGTGTGTGCCTCGGGACGTCCGACAGACCAATCTAAGTTGAACTATTCAATATTGAAATTGTCTAACTTGAGAAAAGCTTAGGTTATTACTTAAATGTTATGTATAATAATCATATTGATCGCCTGCCTTGAAATGTGACAGTGCTGTTGATCGCTGCTCGAATTCTAAGTAAAAGTGGTTAGAAGTCGACATAAATTTTCTTTTTTGTTGTGCGACGTTCGCCTAACATATCTATACGTTCAGTGAGTCGTAAAATTATCTCATTTTTGTCTGCAAATCTAGGAAAATAGTTATCCATCAATTGGTTCACTGATTACAAAAAATAAAACTCAAATCCTACAAAAAGTGCCATCTAACAAGAACTTAACCGATCTGTTAAACGTTCATTAGTCCAGAAGAATTAGTGCAAATATCGCTCACACATTGATACTCCAGTGAAATTGTTAAAATGGTTGTAAATAAGTGCTCAAACTGCGATGAAAATATTGGCGATAAGTCTGTGGCTTGCGATAGCTGTCATATCATCCTACATCCAACGGAACGATGTAGAGGTTTCAGTTCTTCCGAACTTCGAGCTGTTGTAATTCAGAAGAAAACCCTGTTTTACTTTTGCTATGACTGCCGTTAGGCATTCAAAAGTATGCCCAAAATTTTAAGAGAAATTGAAAACCTCAAGTCTGTAGTTACCACACTCAAAACTGAATTTCATAAATTAAAGGATGGAACAAGTTACTTTCCAGCAACTGATGTAATCATAAATGAGCTTCATGAACGTCAAAAAAGATCAAATAATTTATTGATCTTCAATCTACCGGAATTATCAACTACATCCGAAGATATTAACCATGTAAAATTCATATTTTCTGAAGGTGCGGTAAACGTCAATGACACAAATATTCTACGTTTTGGGAAGAAGAACAAAAATGATCATCGAACAATTAAAGGTTTTTATTCTTCTGCTCGCAAATTTAAATTAGACCATGCTAACAAAATATTTTTCCAGCCTGATCAAACTCAATTGTCAGAAAAAGCAACTTGACTCGGTGAAAAATGAACTTATAGGCTGGTGAGCAGAATTTGTCTATAAAATACTTCAACAATACACCGAAAATCTTAAAAAAAAATCTAAAACCGAGCAGCCCTTCGCTTTATTACCAAAATGTCAGAGGTCTTAGAACTAAACTGACCGACCTCAGGTCTTATCTTCACTGAAACCTGGCTCACACCTGAATTCACCGACGCCGAACTTGAGCTTTCCAACTACAACGTATATAGAACTGACTGCTGTAGTAAATCCACTGTCTTCAGCAGGGGTGGTGGTGTACTAATAGGTATCAAAAAATTATTTGCTGTCTATCTAATTCAGTCTGATCCTTCGATCTAACAATTGTTTGTTCTCTTCAGTAACAATTCTATAATTGGTACGATATATTTCCCACCTGAATCTTCACCAACTTTGTACTAATCTTACTTTGATCAGCTAATTACCTTGAACGGGCAATATAGTAATGCAAACATTTTTAATCTTCCATCAGCATTATGGGATGTTGCTTCTCCTCTGCCTCTATCTACTCAATCTGAGATAGATTCTATTGAAACGATATCCAATATGTGTGCTTTTCTCAATCTCAGTCCAACGAAATATTCAACGATAGAGAAGTTACTCTTGATCTCATCTTATCACCAGTAGGTCTTACAATGCATCGATAAACTTCCTTGAAGCAATTTATTGGAATGGTGCATTACATGGAAAGGAGCTTTCTGATATGATTTCAATATTTTACGACATTCTTTATTTTATCATTGATCGCTTCGTTTCTCGAAAAAAAAATCTGTGAAAGGAGATTTCCATACTGGCACTCCCCTGAGCTGAAGAAACTACTTTATGATTTATTTATTATTTATGATTTATTTATATGATCGCTTCGTTTCTCGAAAAAAAAATCTGTGAAAGGAGATTTCCATACCGGCATTCTCCTGAGCTGAAGAAACTACTTTATGAGATGAAATCAGCTCACAAGATCTACAAGAGCGCAAGATGTCCAGAAAACTTCGCAGTATTTAGCAATTTAAAATCTAGATGTATATCCTTAGCTAGACAATGTTATACAGATTACATTCAACGCACTTAACATTCTATTATTAATAATGTTAAATACTTTTGCAAATTTGTTAGCAGCAAAAGGGAAAATAACACTATACCAAATACAATGACTTTTGGTAATCGCACTGCTACCAATAGAATCGATATTGCCAACCTTTTTGCTAGTCAATTTTCTTTCGTCTATACAAGTCAATCTTTACATCCTTATGATACCAATATCACATCCATGGTTATTGTTTCTAATTATCACATTGAAATCTCCAAAATTTACGAAAAACTGACCGAACTTAATATCAACAAAGGCCCCGGTCCTCATGGAATTCCTCATACTTTTCTTAAATCATTTAGCTTCATTTTAGCTCGACCACTTTTCTATATATTTAATAATTCCCTATATTCTGACAAATCCCCGGACTATTGGAAAACCTCATATGTCACCGTAATATATAAATCAGGCTGAAAATCTGACGTTTTTGAGAGCGTCATTTTTGATTACCTTACTTATGACTGCTTCCCAATTATAGGGACCCAACAATTCGGATTTACATCCAGAAAGTCAGCTGAATTGGGTCTGATTATTTACGTTGATTTTTTGTCTGATGTTCTGTCTAAGGGTTTGCAAGTTGACTCTGTGTACACTGATTTCTCCAAAGCTTTTGACAAAATGAATCATGAGCTATCAATTCATAAAATCTGTTTATATAGTGTTGATGGGCAATTATTGCAGTGGCTGAAAGCTATATTACAGAAAGAACGCAAATTGTTAGAGTTGATCATTACTATTCTCAAACCATCGCAGTTATATCGGGTGTTCCACAAGGTTCACATTTGGGACCACTTTTGTTTAACCACGATTTTATCAGCTGTTTCTATGAAAGCAAAGCCGACGATTTAAAAAGTTTTAAAATAATTAAAAGTGAAGCTGATACATCGTGTCTACAAAACGATATAGATTGCCTATTTTACTGGAGTTCGCGAAATGGTATGTGTATCCAAATGCCAAATTCTTCGCTTTCATCGAACACATCACCCAATCACTTTCGAATGTAGTATAAATAGTCGGACCTTACATTATATTCTGCTATTGAAACTAAAGATCTAGGTGTGATCCTTGACTCGACATTTAGCTATAAATCACATCCATCTCGATTATTGCTCCACAGTTTGGTCCCCTCATTAAGTTACACAAAAAGTGAAACTCGAGGCCGTACAGCACAATTTCCAGCGATATATTGCCTTCAAGATGCGTGTATACTATGACTATACTGCATTGGAATGCATTTTGAACATACTTTCTCTTGAGGCTCGTAGAAAACAGAGACTTAATACTTCTATTCAAAATTATCAACGGACTGAGTATCAGCCCCGAGCTTCTCTCCAAAATATCTTGACATGTTCCTGAATTGGGCATCCCCGTGTATATATATATAAATAAATATGATAATGTTCGGTTTCATAGACCGGAGAAATCAACATGCCATAGAGAACGACTACAGAATAAGTGAAAAATGTTTAAAATTGTTGAGACCGGTATATGATGCCTTCGAAAGCGAAAATGCGGAATGAGTTCTATGAATAGCGACAAAGGACCTATTTCGAACGGCCCTCTCTTTGGTCTTATACTTATTAATTCTAAATAAAAAACAGATAAATGTCAGAGATAGCCACTAATATAGGAGATAAATAACAAATTAAAGGTATTGAAAAAACAGGCAGAGTATAGAAACAATAACAAGTAGTACTTAGGTAACATTAACCGTTGTAGTTAGGTACTACTAACAGGTAATAGTTAGCCCACTAGCATATAAAAATACCAGTTCAGTCATAATGATCTCCTGAGGATGATAACATGGTTAGCGAAATGCGCGTCGAGAGACCGTAATTTTTGTTCGGGTGTAGTGAAAGTGTTTTCAATAGATTCATTTTACGCCAGAGATTCCAGTACAAACTAACAAAAATTTGACTTTTTTGTATTTTTTTTTTGTTGCTGATCAAGTTATTATTTGAGTGCAAAATTTTTTATTTTATAACAATATCAATAGTGACAGGGAGACTCAAATAATTGGGTTTAATTTTTTGGGGAGTGCCATTTCTAAAACTAAAGTAGACGATATTTTTTCGAAAGATGGTTGCTAGCATGATGTCGGGAATACATAAACCTAATTTACGGTTTGTATATTCTCCACGTTGATTTTATTTTTTTAATCACCTCCAAAAAAACGTATTCAAATTATACTTTATCACCTGTCAGATATATTTTAGTAAAATATTCCTTTAATTCCTGAAATTTCCTGGTTTTCAAATAATAAAGTAATAGGTACTTGTAATTATTCCAACATCCCTGTGTGTACTAATCACACAACTAATACCCGTAACAATAACTCATTAGTAGAAGAATCAGAACTGGAAGTATAAGGGATATTGAGCTGCTTAGTATTTACAGTGGAAAACCTTATTGACAATTTTCACAATATGTAAAGTATTTTTTGGGCAACAAATTCACAAAAGTCGTGGCTTCCTTCCTCTTTCCCTAACTTTTGAATAAGAACAATGATTCAGGTACTTAACCTCTCTATTCCTGTTAGGTCGTATCAAACCAATGAAATCAATATAATGAATTGATCGACGGCTTCCTGGCTTCACAAATCGAAAAAACAAGTTACCTCAGAACAGCTGCTCTTCAATGTTCTATTCTCAATTTTAATTAAATATTCTTTTGTTAACTGCGTGAAAAATCAAAAATTTTAAGTGTACAAAAAGTTTTATTCAATCCATTCCTGAGAATTAACGAATTCGAGTTTCTCTGAAATACAATTTTTTGCAGCAATTTCGACAGGTAGGTACCCTAACGCAATGAAAATTCACTTATTCGTTTTGGAAATTTTTGTATTGCCATAATCCTTCTTTCAAGGCTTATTTCCCCCCAAATCAATTATAATTCGTAATATTTTTAGAATTCTCAATCCTGGAAGTAACGAAAATATCAGTTTTTGGTCAAAATTCGATTATTGTATAATTTGGTATGATCAAATAGCATCTCAATTCATTTACCATCTTAAATGCGTAGGCTTTGCTTGGTTTCTATGGCAGGAAAAATGAATGCCTTGTTGATATCTGTTGAGAACTGTCAGACGTTTATGAACATATCAAAGATGTATTCAAATGATGAAAGGACTAATAAGCTATTCAGTTATGAAAAATCAAATAGAAATCCTTATTCAGCAAGGAATATGTATATGTATGTTGAGCTATACCCGAATCGTCGTATTCCGAACATCCAAATATTTAGACGATTACAAAGAAATTAGAGGGACTTCGGTGCATTTGACAGAAAAAAAAAACAAGAAAATGTGTGATTACTGGTATTGTGTGGTATTGCTTTTATTTTTCCCAAAAGTTCATGACAAAACAAATTTTGTTTCTGTTTGATTGTTGTCACTGATGATGGTGGTTATTTCAAATGAAACGCTATAAAAATATCAAATGTGATATACCCTTTGGATTGTGAATTTATCAATTTATCAATATATGTAATAAAGGTCCGTATTTAAAAAAAAGTAGATGGTGGCCATGTTGACACGAAACGTTTTATCGAATATTTTTTTTTTAAATTTATTTATTCAATCCG
>WOGO01001113.1:0-19396 GCA_015342085.1 Leptinotarsa defecta | reverse complement strand
TACGAGGAACTTTGGAAAGATTTTCAAGGAACTAGGTATGAAGGTGGTTTTTAAAACAAGTCATACACTACAGAGCCTTTTGGGAAGTCCAAAAGACGAAGTCGAGAATTTGGAAAAGTCTGGAATTTACGAAATTGAATGTAAGGACTGCGATGCAAAATATTATGGACAGACAGAAAGATCTATCAAAGTAAGATATAAGGAACACATAACACACTTAAAATATAGAAGACCTGAAATATCAGCAGTCGCTCATCATATTTTGCAACAAAACCATTCCATAGACTTCAGTTCATTAAGATTACTTAGACAAGTTAACAACAACAGGCAACTAGATGCCTATGAGAGTGTGGAAATAAGTAAACACAATAATATTATGAATAAAGATGACGAACCTATACCAAATAGCATACTATATAGGTTGTTAAAATAGTATTGTTGGTTTTACTGATTACTACATAAGGACACATTGCAAAAATAAATTTAGATAGGCAATATTGTTATATAGCTGAAAATTGTTTTATATACAGTTAAACATATATTGTACAATAATAGATAAGGCAATATTGTAAAATAAATTTAGGGTGGTATACCTGTATGAGTGGTACACCTGTATGGTTTATCTGTATAGTATAAATAGAGTTAGCTTCGCGTTAGTTTCTAGTTCATTCTTCCTCTTGAAGAAGATCACTTGGTGATCGAAACACGTGTCGAGGTGTTAAAAAATAACGATTTGGTGTTGGGAACAAACTACGGTAATAGTCATTACTACACCAAAGGTTCCAAACAGTGCATCATAAATAAAGAAACATAACAATGTTATCAGTCTTACTTATTGTTTTTTTTATAAATTTATAAGTCAGCTCTTCATAAGGACAAGTAAATCCAAAATAAATTTTTCAGCAGGTTAGTTTGATAATTGTGTATCATAAAATGTATCCATTATGATAGCATTATCCTGAGGTGGGTTAAAGGACACGACAGGAGTAAAGTTAATCGCATTGCCGACTCTTTAACCAAGGAAGCGGCTGGACTAAGACTTTAAAGACCCAGTGACACCTACGGCCTGATGACTTCGACAATTGCGAACCAGCCAAATGTCACGCCCATGCTCAATCCCAAAAGAGATAGGATGGAATCAAAGGATGCAGTCTTCCCAGGATCACCCTGGTGGACCCTGGAAAATGGCGCCGAAGAAATATCTGGCGGTGACCAGAAAAAACCTACGCTTAACAGTAGGATTTATGACTGGCCACTGTCAACTAAAGAAACACCTCCATATTATGGGGCTAGTGGACATACCTCTATGCAGGATGTGTGAACAGGAATAGAAACTGTCAGGAAAGTATTCTGCGAATGTCCTGAGTTACCGTTTATAAGAGAGTATGTGTTACCGATATAAAGGAGATGTCTCCTAGTAACCTGTCCACCTTCCTGGAAAGGACAGGATAGACGATGACCTAGGAGGACAACTCCTCAGGAGGATGTACAATGGGTCACATGTGGCCTAAGTGCTGTGGGCCTACACTCACCCTCACTACTCTACACATACAGATATGCCCAAGAACAGCTTTCGCCAAAAACTGAATTCAAGAGTTTTATTGAAAATCAAACCCAGAATTAGTGAACCAATTAGTAAATTCATGTATGTTTGATCACGTATGCTAAAGAATACATGACCCAAAAAAATGCTAATTCAAGACCCCTTTTCCACTATTGAAGTAAACACAAACTAAAATGCACTTGAAAAACAAATAAAAATAGAGGTGAATAAATGGGACACCATTACATTTGATGTTTTTCGAAGAAGTCGACTTCGATATAGTACCTAATATAAGTTAAGAATTAAAAGACCATTAGGCAACAGGATTAGAAGTAACAAATGAAATTTTGAAATTGTATTGAAAATATATGGTGAAGTCCTCATCATTTTCGTTTGATTTTTTATTTCAAACTGGAAACGTATCATCACTTCAAATACTTGATAGTAAAGCCTGTCTTTCAGTATTTGTCATCAGCTGTGTCTAAAATATTTAGTTACTGCTTCAGCTGCTACCCATAATTCAATAGGATTTGGACCCCAAAGGACCGTGTTTGCCATCTTATACCTAACCTCTCCAAGGTTCCCATGTGAGACCGTTACTTTTTGCCTTTTGTAATAATAACATCAACTGTTGAAAACTTTTGTGAGGCATGTATAAATAAAACGTGTTGCAATTGGGATATGTTTTCCGGTAGGACTTTACCTACATGTGCCAGAGCACTAAACTCAATTTCCTTTGCTTTCATTTATAGTCGACCACTAATTTAGCCATTGAGATACCTCATTCAGACCGGTATATCTAGTCTAGTGTAACATTACATGTAAAGTTGGGAACAAGAAACCATTTTGAATGACGAGCTTCAAGGTGTCTTTATTGTTGGAGCACAGAAGTGTCATTTATTTTTTTTTATTATATGGTGGTTTTTACATTTAGATGAAGTATCAGAGATTCTGGGAAAAGCTCTTGTGAAAGTCTCACGTATAATTTTTCTCATATAGTCAGTGGGAATACTTGAAGACTGGTTATAAATGAAATCATCTAAAAGAATTATTTCGGGCCAGTCTCAACTCCCTACACTGTAGTTTAATGGACTGACACGTATCAGAAAACAACTACTTCCCTGGCTAATACCACGAAGGGCTTTGGATTATATCCGACACGTGTCAGTGCAAGATTCTTCACTGAAGTTATTCCTGCATATGCTGTTGGCGATAAAACTGCCGCAACACTGGCCTGAACCAATTGTTCTTTTAGATGATTTGATTTATATCCAATCTTCAAGTATGCCCACTGACTATATGTGAAAAGTTTTTTTTTTCCTTATACAAGTAATTGGGCAAATTTCGGAAATGCAGTTGGTCACCTCGTTCACAGCCAGATGGGGCGATGACAAACCTGTTGATTGTTGTCCACTTCAGCCTAGTTCGAGGAATGATACTCTGAAAGATTTCGATTTTCAATTATAGGAAATCATCGACTTCATGTTGATGATAGACACTACCTTGCACTGACGAGTGGCTAAACAGCCCGAAACAGGTCTGCAAGTGTTTTCCAATAATTGAAAATATATTGCGGCAGTTGTATCGTCAACAGCATATGCAGGAATAATTTCAGTGAAGAATCCTGCACTGACACCTGTCGAATATAATCCAACGCCCTTCGTGGTATTAGCCAGGGGAGTGGCTGTTTTCTGAAAGGTGTCCGTCCATTAACCTACAGTATAGGAAATTGATACTGGCCGGAACGAATTGTTCTTTTAAATGATTTGATATTCTGAAAAGATATTGGAACCAATTGACAGGTTTTTTTTGTGAACAATGTGGTTATTTGAAAATCGCCATCTCATTGTATTTCTATGAAAAGCATGTGATTCAATCCCAACTTACACATCCATTTGTGATGTAATACGGGAAACTCAACTTAATTATTCCATAAACAGCTCTAGCAAGTTTCCCGAACATCCCGTATATCCGGTCGCCTCCTGTTTGACGTCAACAGAAGGTTGCACATTCAAACGGCCATCATGTACTTAATTCATTGAGTTGATATAATACGAGTACGTTTAGCTTTTGTCGAATATATGTCAGTGGGTAGGGACATGTAGTGGCATGGGTTATGGTCACATTTCTATGGGAATAAGTAGCTGTCAACAATGAAGGGAAGGTTTTTGTTTCGCTGCCATTCATTCCCAAGGTTATACGAGCCGTGTTTTGTTCAATATTTATTACACAGGTAACAGCTGAAAATTTAGATTGGTGGGCCACACCTCCCCACTTATTTCGTTAAACTTTCGAATACATCCGTGAGAGCGCTGCTGTCTGAATTTGGTTTCCTTGAGTCTAGATGGCAGCCCAATCAGCCAGTTGTCAGAAATTATGACACATTTGATGAGGCGTTTTTATTTGATCTGACCAATCTTTGGATCTGGTTTATTTATTTCACCTCCCTGGTCATTTACTGTCTTAATTCGTTTTTACGAAATTTTCCGCTGCTTTTGCAAAATATTCAGCAACTGGTTCAGTTACTTCTTCATTTGTAGACCCACATCATCTTGTTTGAGAGATATTGTATTTTTTTGAGTTGTTTGTGCTTCTTCCTAATTCTTCATTTATAATATTTCAAGTGTCTCTAGTCTTATTTTCTGAGTGGTTCATTTTATACTTAAAATAGTTTTTTTAGACAACGCAATTTCGATTTATACAATATTTAATCAAGTGAGGTTCAGATTTATGGGAATTTAAGAGGAGCCAGAACACTTCCTTCAATTTTTTGCCTTTATCAATGATGTCATGAGTTATCCAGCTTTTGTGGTAAGATTTCCTATAGATCCGCTGTTTTAGACATGATAGGTACATCATAATACCAAAGCACTATATTATATAAGTATTCAAAAGCTTCATCTATTTGTAAATACAATATTGCGACCAATCTTCACTAGTTAACCGATTTTGTAGTTCGGCCATAGTGTTATCGCATGAACTCCGTCTCAGGATATATGAGATTTTGTTTTTTTATTGCATAAAGTATTTTTTCTTTGTATACCAGGATGTGTGCCAGATGATCGGCTATATGTGGTTGGACCACATAACACTCCCATATTGGTTGGGGTAGGCTGGTCACCATGTAGTCAATGCAGGTTGAGCTAGTGTGTGCGTTTTTATTTGTGAAGATTCTAGTGGCACCTTGAGGATTATTGCTCATCGGGTATAAATTGAAAATATCAGATAGTAGTTTGGTATTTAGATCCAATTTGTGACAGTTTATATCAAAATCTCCACACAGAATTGTAAAATCAGAGCGTTTTGGCAAAGTGGAGTGCCTTTATTAGGCATTCCAAGAAAGTATTGATTATACCGCTTGGTGGTCTACACCCTATTACAATAGCAATTTTTGTATCATTTATATTGTAGCGAATATCACATTTTACAATCTCAAATTCGATTGATAGCCTTTTTATTGTATCTATTTCGGAACATGTTTGTGCTAGAATGAGGGCTCTACCACGTTTCTGATTTTCCCTAATATAGATAGATGCCATTTCATAGTTATATACCAAAGTATGAGTTATTTTCAGAATTGTCATCTTTAAGCCAATGCTACGATGAGCAAAGGACGTCAATATTATTAGTATTAACAAAGGTCACCAAGGGGCGGTTGAGGAGGTATGACAGTTGAGGTTATGAAAAAAAATTGCCCCTTGAATTAAAAATCGACTCATTTCTGCATTTTTTCAACAAATGTGTCTTACAGATATTCGATCTGTTTCGTTTTCATTGCCGCACACTGTATTTGTTTCACTTCATAGTATTTCCCTAAATGTTTTACTTTATATTTTGAAGTAAATAAACAATTGTGTTTTGATCTACTGTTAACACTGTAAAAAAATTAATGACAATAAAGTGTCTAATCAAAGAGGTTACTTAAAATTATAGATCATATACCAAAATTTTAGGTGAAATGTAAATCAAAAGCAAAAAATATTGCTATCCAAACTCAAAAACCAATATTTTAGAAAATATAATGACGTGTAACTTTTTTGGTCAACATCTTTTTTCTAAAAACTTTAAAATAAGGGCACATTTGGTGGTACCTTAATTTGAACTTTCAACAATTTACAATTATATTGTAAATTGTATATTATAGGGTGTCTATATACAATTTTGTTTTTTTGCTTCGACACTAGTATTTGCTGGGCAACCAAAAATTTTAATAAAGAATATCTGTTCTGCGAAAATTTTGAGTCCGTTTTCTTCTTTAGTGTACTACATCGCCGTACGTGTTGTTTCCAAGAAATATTCTAAAAACATTATATCTGTAGAAATTGTTCTCAATTGTCTAAAGAACATCACACTCATTCAATTAACCTTACTAAATTCAATAAGCGAGTTAGTCTGGTTAGTCATAGGATAAACTTTCGGGCGCACCTTCATAATCGATATAAAATACCGATAGGTTATGACAACAAAAATTCACTCGTATGTCTGTTATATTCTTATAAACAAATTCAAAAAGGAGATTATTTAATACTTAAGTTAAATAAACAAACGACACTCATTACTTTTCACGAAAACTAGGTTATGATTTTAAAGCGTGTAAAGTGTAAATGCTAGATTTAACCATTTATGCCACTAAAAAGAGAAATGATCAATGAACTATTAATCGTTATCATCAACTTCACAGTGGGATGTAAGCCCTGCATTATATTTAAAGGATTTAAAGGGCTTTCAATAGACGTTTACCTGAAAAACATCAAATAGGCGTGGCCTCGATAGCTGTAAATTTAATTTCATAGGTAACAACGGTTATCTTATCAAGTTGTTTGATTATTTTCGTTATCGCGAAATCTTATTTGATTATGACACTGCTTTTGAGCTTTCAGCATGCGACAATTTAGTGCAAATAAAGAGTTTGACTCACCTCATCGTTGAGCTTCCCTTTTGAAGCCATTTCACAAACAACAATAACAATAAACTGGACAGGTGTGTGGCGTGCGAGATGAGGTGGTCACCAGGAAATGTCAATTAGGAAATAAATTGAAATTATTTTTACAGTTTCTTCACGCTTTCAAAAAGTGCGCGAATAAAGAATATGAAAGTGTCAATTAATAATTAGATTTCATTTTTGATTATTTGATTTTACTTCTTTTCCAAATTAGGATTTGTTTTTGAAAATTAAGTATCTGGACGTGGCTCCTAAGCCGCCGTCACGTTTAATTATATTGATCGCTCTCGTAAAAGTGTAACGGAAGAAGCATCATTTAAATCAAATCTTGCCTTAATAATTTATTTGCATGATAAACTAGAATCGGCATCGAAGATGATACATGTTCCTGCAGCATTTCAATACTGGTAGAGAAATATTCTGCAGTTTAGCAGCAAATCTATATAGAAACATTAAAATAAGATACATAAACCAAAATATGTTATTAAACATAGTTGAAAAAGAGGCAAACTTCTAAAATCTCAACTGAAGGATGATGATATAACTGTCAATAACAAAATAATCTGAGAACTGGATTTTCCTCCGTTATCATTCAAGTGTTCGGTCGGTAGCCAGGCAGTTCGACGTGGGTGCTTTGTTCACTCACTTAAATTGACTGCCATGTTGGTCGGTGGTGCAAGCCCTAGTCTGAATGATCGATTTTCACTTCTATTGTCCAACCCGTGTTAGGAGTCACACGTTAAAAGGTAAGACCTCGTTAATCCTTAGAAATCACAAGTTTCGACTTCTGAGGGTTGTCGTTCGTAGGGTGCAACAGGTTGTTGACGAAAAAACAGATCTTTAAGACAGACTTTTTTTAACAGAATGTGTCTAACTTCAATCTATGAAAAAGAGTTCACCAATACTCAGAAAACATATATCAATATGATGAATTCACCAAAAATTATGTGGGATTCAATCTATATGAGACAATCATTTCTATTGTGAAGGTAAGCTAAAATAAATATGATAGTGATCAATTGATTGGTAGAATTGGTACCTATACCGAATAATGGATGTAATTTGAACACTTTTTCCACACACCATAACTAAATAAAACATTGTTAACCCAGGTAGCATCAAAAGTTTCAGTCATTTTATGTATCTGTCAAATATTAAAATTTTTTACTGTCTTTCGTTTTGAGAGACTTCCTCAAGATTTCATCAAGGTTGGCATTTTCAATGGGGAACACAGTTTTTGTACTCTCAAAAATACCAGTCATTCTCATTGTCATCAAGTTCAGCAACGAAACGAACAACGTTAAACAATTCCAAAAAAACACAAATACGAATATGATGTTGATATTTGAACTGCTGAAAATACTTTTAACGACGAATTGGAGTGAACCTCAAAGAAAAACTATGCAAAATTCTAACAACTGATCCTAATTATGGCAATGATTCAGATTGCAGGTAACCGACGATCATTATTACTTCTGGAGACAGTGCCACTTACTTATTATTGATAACGAATTTGCTAACTCGTATGCCAACAGAGACATCCAATCAGTTTTTTGCAAGAAGTTGATAGAAGAACTAGCATTTGAATAATACAGAAATGATATGCTTGCTTGAAACATATAATAGACTTCATACCAGTAAATGTAGTTTTCTAAATCTATATGAAATCTGAAAACCACAAAGAAAATTAAAGAGTGGTCTTTGTTAGCCCGTTCTTAAACCATTATAGGTAGTGTATATACAACAAAACTTATTTATTTTTTGTCTCGTTTGATTTCTACTGATTTTTCACTGATAAAGATTTTGAAATGGGTGACATTCCAGAAGAAAAGTCTATTATTGCAAATAGAAAACACTGAACTGATGTATTTGTCACTGTCGGAGTAGTCTTCAATAACAACAGTAAAAACCAATGAAAAACTGTTATATGCTATTGTGCAAAGTGAAAAGTCAGTTAAAAGTGATTGTGTGTGATTCAACGCCAGACACTGCTACAGAAACGCTTTGCTCTTGTCCCCGGATTTCATCTAGTTGCCGTGCAGCTAAAGCTACAGCTTGATATTCGTGAAATAATTCTTTTTTCGAACCCATATATGATGTTTTCGTAATGTGAGATTATATCGCCTTTTTCAACAACAAATATAATTTTTGGAAAAAAACCTTCTGGCTTTCACCACTCCATTTTTATAAAAAATTAATATGGGAATTCCCCATTTTGTCGAATGTTATATCGTGACTATTATATGTAATGAATCAGAATATCCATAAGTTCATTTGAATGATATCTTTGGAAGTCTCCCACATTTTTTTGTATGAAAATGAAGAAGTGAAGTCCAAAAAGTTTTTTCTTTCCGAAAAACTAATCTCTCCAAAAAATATATCCCTTTCAATTTAAATATATTTTTATAATGATTGTGTAACATTGTTTCATTATCTCTACGCATAAATGTTATTACCTAGGATTTCTTAACTTAGACCAATTTTTTTAGTTTATTTCGTCTGTCAAAAATCAATTCAACCAGAAACCAATGTTTTTCACGAACTGCCTAACCTCACCATTTTGTAATGATCTGGATTAACAGACTTTTATAAATTTAAAGTGTCCTCAATAATCTCCTTTCACCGGATATCGGTCAATTGCATCATATATTGATAAAATTATAAATTTCAAACAATTATATCGCTGGGATTTTTCTTGAAAATGTTTATATCACAATAGGGTTTTCATAAGTGAGAATATTCTCCCGCTTATTCCGCCGTCACGATCTCATAGCCACAGTCATATGAAGTGAATTCAATATTTTTATGTTGGTCACAAACTGACATATAACCGTTTAGGATAGCGCTCTTTTTATGTTATGGTTTTGTTTTATTCCTAACCTCAAGTTTGAAAATGGCTAAAGCAGCTCCTAAAAGAAAAGCTGCCAATGGCTATAAATTAGCAGAACCTTTACCAAAAGGGGCAATTCTAGAAGACTTAGCAAAGAAAAAATGGAAACTCGGTCCTTCAATAGGCCAAGGTGGTTTTGGAGAAATTTACAGTGCCCAAGAAGCCGATAGTGGAGGTTCTAAATATCCATACGTTGTCAAAATTGTGAGTAAATATTTATCAATCAAACACACATCATAATAATATTTGTTTCCTCAGGAACCGCATGGCAACGGACCCTTGTTTGTTGAAATGCATTTTTATATGCGCAATTGCAAACCTGATGATGGTAAAATATTTAATTTCTTTTATCACACAATCAACTGAAAAATTTGTCTTCCAGTTGAACAATTTAAGAAACAAAAAGGTCTGAAAACTTTTGGAATGCCAGTATATCTGGGATCAGGATCACATGAGCACAATGGTGAAAAATACCGTTTTATAGTAATGCAAAAGTTTGGTACTGACTTATGGAAATTATTTTTGGAGCACAATAGAACATTCCCCGCAACAACAGTATTCAAAGTGGCAATACAGATAGTAAGTGTTATCATGATCGACTCTATTATGTCATTTTAAATAATGTTTATAACAATGCTGCTCCTTTATGAGTACCAACAAAAACATTGTCCTGGAATCCATCAAAGTACTTGTTACCCTCAAAAATGACAATGAAGTCATCTGTGACTCTTAAAAAATATTGCTGTGCGTTTGAAATTTTATTGACAAGTTTGTCATCATTCTTAATCAAATATGTCATCAAATAGTCTTTGTTAAAGTATAAGGTGTACTGACATTTTAATGAGAATATTTCCTTCAATGGAGCATAGCAATAAAAAAAGTTCGAGGGTAGACAGTTTCACAGCCATTAAATGCACTGATAGAAATTGGTGCTCAACTTGGAGTTTTGGAATTTTATCAAATTATTATACTTTTCAAGTCATTCACTTGGGAAAATTTGAAAAATTAATATTTTGACACATTCTAGTGCAATAATCTAGGTGCAATCAGAATATAACATCTGAATAGTCTATAAAAGATGGAGGGGTCCTATGGACAATGACCCAAATAATATACATACACATAGAAACCCTGGTGTGTTTTCACTGATTTTATATTGTTTTATCAAAAACATGTGACGCCTTCATATCGATCAACCTAACTTTGTTCACATGTTGATAGATAATACAAAAATTTAATTATGCACAATTGGTTGTATCTAGAACGAAAACTCACTGGTATTATCCCTATTGAGGAAAGACTAACGTCACTTACTCAGAAGTTTGCTAGAAAAAATGACAATCTAGAAATCATTAGAAAGTATTCTGTAACAAGAAAACCCTATGCAAGAGTACGACATCGATACCCAACAGAAACACTGTTAGAAAAATTACCACAACATCATCAATGAAATTGTTTTGTTTGTTAATTTTTATATCCAAATAATATTTTTTGGCAATGCATTTTCATTAAAGTTTGTTCATGGTCCTTCGAGCCGGATTTATGAACAAACTTTGATGAACATACACAAACTGTGAAATGATGTAAGTAGACTGTATTGTAATTTCAATGAATTATTGATAAACAATTTCGTATTATTTTATGAGTGACGCTGTACTGCTTCAGTTTCTGTTCTTGCGAGTCTGGCCTCCCATGCGTGCGCGCGCGTGCGTTCTTGTCTTCTCTTCGTGCCCATATGCACGGACATATTACAAAAAAAACTGTATATTGATGGACAGGATCGTCTCCAATTAATTAAAGCCCATTTGACTTGAAAATTGTTCACATGTTATGGTCATACAAAATAAAGGCGTGTTCATGTACATCATAATAATTTTACTTACAAAATCAAATCTTGTGGCATGTATGTGTAAACAATTGTAAAGATAAAACCCTTTGTAATTACATTGATTAATAAAAAGATTTGGAAATATGGTATAATTCATGCATGAAAGGAAGTAGAATTAAAACAAAATTTAATGAGTTATTGATAAAGTTATCATTTGGTCAGCCCCTCCCTTTACAACTGACTGGATTCGCCTATGAGACTAACTGACAAGTTTCCAGTAGAACATATGAAAATAAACTATCCATACAAACGCCATAAAGACTAGCATGAAGACTAACAAGATCTTTCTAATATTTCAAATCCTTCAACGTTTCACCTTACTTCTATCATGTAAACTTGTTATGTGTCATATAAATATTGACAAAAATCCATACTCCCTCAGTATTTGTGGTAGACAGGTTGGCTGACTCAAATGAGGTCTGGAGAGTAAGCAGCCAGACTTCAGCGTAAAGACACATGTACCTGAGGGGTAGACAGATTGTGATCATGTACTGATGATTTATTTTGCAGTTGGATGTTCTGCAATACATTCATGAACGAGGGTATGTCCACGCCGACATAAAAGGTGCAAATATTCTTATGGGAGTCACGAAAGACACTCTGAACAAACAAGTCTATCTTGTCGATTTTGGATTGGCAGCTAAGTATAACACTGATGCAGAATTCAAGCCAAATCCCAAAAAGGCCCATGATGGCACAATAGAATATTTGAGCAGAGATGCACACAAAGGTGGTAAGTTAAAATTTATCACATTATTCTTTTTTGTGATGCACTGTTGGGAACCTTTGGTGTAGTAATGAATTTTACTGGAATTTTTACACAACACCAAACAGTTATTTTAACACCTCGACACGTGTTTCGATCACCAAGTGATCATCTTCAAGAGGAAGATCTAACAGTTTGATCTTTGCCTTGAAGATGATCACTTGGTTATCGAAACACGTGTCGAGGTGGTAAAATAAAGGTTTGGTGTTGGGAAAAAACTCCAGTAATAGTTATTCTTTTTTGTTTCCTTTGGTGTCTCCTCCTTTTCCTATGAGATACATAAAATTATTTTTGGATGTTTCAGTTCAGACAAGAAGAGGTGACCTGGAAATCTTAGCTTACAATATAATACAGTGGCTAGGTTGTGTTTTGCCCTGGGAAAAGAAATTGAAAGATCCCGTTGCTGTCCACAATATGAAGGAAGAAAATATGGCCAGTGTTCCTAAATTTATCAAGGCATGCTTCGAGAAGCGTTCCCCTCCTGGTAAGTTTATTATTACAACATATATAATTTTGTAACATAATTATTGTTGCTTTATAATGTTCTACATGAATCACAGACAGAGTACGACTAGCAAATTTAGGAAAAAAATAACTTCAATAATCCAAAAATCACCGATTTCTGTAGAATGAGAAAAAGAGAACAATAAGCTCAAAAAAATCAACGGATATTCAATAAAAAGAGATAATATTCAAAAATATTTCAGTGATTTTTTTTATAGATATAAAACTTAGAAATACTTTGAATTCAATGGCAAAATGAATGTTCCGTATTTATTCAGGCTACAATTTGTATTAGGTAATGCAGTAAAAATAATATTCACCACTTTTCCTTTACTCTTCATTTGAACAAATTTAAGAAAGTTAATATTTTTTAGATATTTTTAAAGATTTCAACTTATACTAGGTAGGTATCAACAAATCTTTTAGACAAGTCATAACTTCTAAAATATTACATGATAGTTTTGCCATGAAGTTTTTTCGCCTACTTCATTTTAGAGTCACTTTTAATATTGCATCTAAGTGAGCGGAACTGAGGAAAATTACAAGATGGACTCATCAATCAAGTGTATATTTACCATTTCAGACCGAATAATGACCACTTTGTGCCTAGTAAAATGTGTGGAGTTGAGCAGAGTTATATTGATGATACATCATACAATAAACTGTATTAATGAGTTTCAATATGGATTTTCATCAAATATCAGCTAGTTCTATTCAAATAATTTTGATACACCTAATACTCTGAAAGTTAGGGCTTATAGATTCGTTGATACCCGGAATAATTTAGAGGTTCACTGTTTTTCGAATTGGTCACGTTCCAGAAGTGATTATTATAATACTCTTAGTTTTTTCGGTATTTCGTACAAGTTGTGAGTTTTTGTACAATTGTATTATTGGGGTTTTTTGTTTTCATTGTAGAAGAATTTGTCTTTCAATTTCATTAAATAAGGAATATTGTTCTAGAAACATGGTTTTCAATCTGTTTTTATTTTGATAGTTCATAATTTCGTTTTGTAGTTTGTTCAAACCTTTATATTAATCTTTAGAATTATTTAGCATATTCAAATTTTCTCTCTCGGCATATCATGATTTAAATAAAATTATTTTGTACAGGACCTGTGGTAGATTTTCTGAACTGCATCCTAACACTAGATCATAATTCAGCTCCAGACTACAAAACCATACGAAAAATATTTCTATCTGGTGTAGATGGAAAAGATGGCCTAGGTAAACCACTTCAATTTTCTCCAATCACAAAGTCACCGACCAAAAGAAAGGCTGAAGTCAAAAAAACTCCAACGCCAAAGCGAAAGCCTGGAAAAAGAAAAATAGTTGAAGAACCTTCCGAAGATGAAAAAGAAAATGTTGAGGATGATGACGATGATAAGCATGATGAACCAATGGAAACGGAAAAGGAAGAAGAAACTCTATCTTCTGAAATTGAAGAACCTACTAGGTCACCAACTCACAGAAGGGGCAGACGTAGGATTAACTACAAGGAAGATTCAGATGATGAAAGAAACAAAGTTACCAAAAAGAAACAAACCAAGAAACCTGCCAGTACTGAAGAATTGCATGTAACTGGTGATAGTACGGAAGGATTCACTGATGCCATGAAAGAAGTATTGAGAAAAAAACAGGAAAATGGCAAATCTAAAGGTAAATTAGTACTTTGCAGAAAAGCAGTTAGATATAGACAAACATATAAATCATTTATTCTTTATTGTCTCTCAGTTCTCTGTAGGACTATTGATTTCATGTATTATTTTTTGTTGTCAAGCAAAGGTGAATTGGTCTGATTTTTCAACAAGATTTAAAATCTTTCTTTTTCAAACTTTTTATTTTCAATAAGCCAGATGTCCACAAAATCAAAAAATAGTCAAGAAATGTAAGCCTGAACGTATTTATTTTTTTTTTTTTCAAATATGTGTATAATTTTCATACACAGTTGTGATCAGATTATTCAGTTTATAAATATCTGATTCTACATTTTAGGAAGGAAGAAGAAAGCAGGCCCGGCAAAAGAAGATAGTGATGGGGATGTCGATAATGATATGGAAGGTTATACCGAGAGTATGAAAGAAATTGCCAATAAGAATAAAGATAAACCTTCCGGAAAACGAGGAAAGAAGGCTGATTTGGTACCTGTCGCAACTAGTAGTAAAGCTAAAGATAAAAAAGGGTTAAAACGTCCCAGGAAAAATAAAAAAGCGGAATCTGAACCCATTAACAGCGATGTCAGTGAGCGTGAATCCGATTCAGAATAAATCAATTCCTATAAGGCTGTTATGTTTAGAGTTTTTACAGAAATAACTCTGTGCAAGTTTTTTTTTTCTGAAAATTTCTGTTGAGATGAGACAGAACATTTTATTAGAACAAACATTGCTACATTCGTGAACTGATGTTCAAGGTTACAAGGGAAAATTTCAAGTTTGATTCAAAATTATTACAAAGTACCACTCATTTCCTTGAAAATTTCTGAGAATATATGAAAGCATGTCTATAAATTTCACTCAAAGCTCTTATATATTATTTAATTTTCCTATACAAATGCATGCAAATGTGGTCACTATCATTATTAATTTAAAAAAAACTCAAGTGTAGCAATATTTCTTCAGAAAATTTTTATTTTTCATGTAATGAGTATTTTCCATGAAAATTTTTTGTCTGGGCTTTGTCCAGCTCACCAAATTTTTTTTTAATACTATCCTGATTCAGTTTTTCAAAATGTTGCTTTTCTCAATTACAGGAATGTGCATTGAGTTAATGATGGCTAAGAACTGTCTTTATTGTAATAGTAGTAATACTAGTTGTTATTTTAATTTATTGTATTCCTTGTGTACTTTATTTCATTCTTCAATTTGATGTTTCCAAGATTTTTAGTTCCCGGGCAACAAACGGATATCTCCATATTTTGAATATCTAGTAAATGTTCAAGCCCAAGCCATTCCAAGCCCAAGGAGGGATATCTTATGGACATTCGTTTCATGTTCAACGATATTATGACCTGAATTGGTGTAGGATATCCCGTGTTGTCTGGTTAACAATTGGAAAAATAATTGCTTCAGATATATTATCTTGGAATTGAAATATTTATTATCGGATTGAAATGAAATGACCTACAGGTCAATTTTGTCTGAAGAGTAATTTTCCAGGTTGAAAAAAATCTTGGAAAACTAGTTTTTCATAATTTTGTATGAGTATATGAAGTATAATGTAATAAAATCCTTTTTTAATTGTTTATTTTTTCAATGGGGAAAATTTCAACCTTTTGTTGAACAGAAACATGAGCAACCTTAGACTAAAGTTTTTTATTTTATTTTCGCAAGAAATATACCTACATGAAAAAACAAAAACTCAAAACTATACATAAAAAGTACAAACAGCAACAAACAAAAATTTTGAAATTATGTAAGGATTACGAATCCAATAGCTTTTCTGGTTTATACGTGTTGATGGTAGGTTCTTCGTTCAATTTGTATGTTTTCTTGCTCAATATATCAATAGATCAAATTTGTATCTTTAGCTTTTAATCCCTACTGTGAAGTTTAAGTTTATCAATTGGTTTAAATAAGGAATTTATTTCCATTCTCTATACAGATATCAGATATTGAATTTTTGAATAAACTAATGAAAAATTCATCAATTTAAGGTACTTTTATGGTACAAAATTTCTCTTTGCAAATTGATTTCTGCCAAAGCTTTTGAAAGCAAAAATTCTTTTACCTGGCCTCAAAAATTGCAATATTTTTCGTTTTGGCAGATAATCTATTAAAAATCTGCCAACTTTATTCCCAGTAAAGTTGTATAGAAAGCGTCATTACAAATATACATGATACAAATTAAAAAAGGAAAAGACAAGCTCATAAACTAAATTTAATACGAGTTATTCAAAGAATTCCTGAATAGTATAAAAACATGTTTCCAATAAACAATTATTTAATGATTTTTTGGACACAGAGCAAACTATTCAAGGCCCTTAAATGATCAGGAAAGTTGGTTATATATCTTTGAACCAATGTATTCCGCTCCACATGACGTTACTTTGAATGTAACTAAAGGAAATGAAAATGATTTTCATGCTAAATGGAAAATGCAACACTAAAATAAAACTGTATATGTAAACTGTAAAAATGATGTCCTACAAATAAATCTTGATTCTAGTATCCTGTTGATGAAATTTTAGATTTGTCCTAAAAGTAGATTTGTTTTTGAACACACACAAACAGAGTTCAAAAATATTAAATTAGAATAGAATAGAATAGTTTATTGGTGCTGTTTAACATAAAGTTTTACACAAGTCAAACGTCAAATTGAAAGTCGGACTTGAATATGAAAATTATAAAAAAAATAAAATTCAACTTTTGCGTAGAAATTTGGTATGTAGGGTCAAAATCGATTTTTAAGCAATTTTTCGAATAATTTATTTCGGTATTAATATATTCGTGAAATTATAAAACAACGATAAAAATAAAAACAACAATAAAAATGAATTGGCGATTCGAGGCGACTTCATTGATTCCAGTGGCGTATTTGCTTTTTCAGCTGCAGGAAAACCCGGAAAAACCTGCAGCACCACGTGTCTGAAGATCTTGATCTGCTAATGTTCTTTCTCTCATAAAATAAAAAGTAGGGTGTCTCCATAGGCTCAATGCGCAGCAAAATATCGAGAATTTGCCATTTTCGCGAGATCGCAGTATAGGCTGGATTTAAGATGTCACTAGGGCTACTTAGCCCTTTGCGAAAGGAAATCGTCTCGGTGGTTGACGTATGGGCTTGGCATCGCCAGCCCATACGTCAATCACGACAAATGATTTTGCCCGTCACAAATATATCGTTCCTTTCCTCTACGAATCTGGTGGCCTTGCAAAGTTCTTCTCCCGATAGATGGCTCCACGTCTCCCTGAAAGAGTAGATGAGTTCCTTTGTGTGTTGTTGAGCAAGCTGTAGAGGGATATTTTTCTCGAATCTGACAATTTTCACAATCGGTTCATAGGTGCCGATTACTTGCCCCTTCTTGAGGGTCACCCTGTTATTAATTGGGTTGACAATTTTTTGTAGGATGATTTGAATGTTACCAATCACGAGAGATCTGACCATGAAAATTCCTGCTTCAGAGCCGTTGGATGGCTCTATCAATACTGTGCCTAACCCGCCAGATCCACCAATATCCGCTTGAATGATTTTCTTGGAAGATTCTGGAATCTTCGCTGTCATGACGCTAAGTGGGCACATCGAGCAGAAATTTGTCATTTCTAATTTTCGAAAGTTTTTTCCTCATGTCCACCACAAATCCGTCGAGAAACATGACGTCAAGTCCCAAAATGAATTCATCGACGATGTTGGCCACTAATACCTTCGTTCCTATGTCTCAATTTCTAAACCTAAGTCTCACTTACTTCAACTTCTCCATAGACGGTTATTCTATCTCCAGTGGCTGTTTCCAGAACAGAAAAAATAACAATTTTTTCGAACTGCTTCTGTTGGAAAATCGGTTTTCATTACTGGCATTGTTGCTCTAGTATTGACGGTGAAGAGGTAATGGTAATCTTTCAGAAATCCGTCGATAACTAGGTTGTTACTGTTGCGTCCTATCGTGGAAAATTATTACTTTGGGGTTCGGGATGCAGCATCAAATGTACCCCCCTTAACACTGATCGAATATTTTTTTATGAACCCTCATGTTCTCGTTAGGTTGATCCCGAACGCCAGTCTTCTTTCTTCGGATCCTGAACGTGATCGACAGTTTCGTATTTGGGTCAACCTCTTACCCTGAGTGCGTTCCCATCCATCAAATATTTCTCAAGGATATCCTGTCTTGAACTTCATTCAATTTTTCATGGCGTGCCATCCTTAGCGACAGCTGCAGCTTCGTGTCATGAACCCCGTTGATCAAACTATGTACACTAATCCAGTGGGTTCCCATTCATCAAATATTTCTCAAGGATATCCTCTCTTGAACTTCATTCTATTTTTCATGGCGTGCCATCCTCAGCGACAGCTGCAGCTTCGTGTCATGAACCCCGTAGATGAAACTATGTACACTAATCCAGTGGGTGAAGTTATTGGGCGCTTCTGGATAGACGAGTCTTACCAATCTTTTGATTTCAGCCGCAAACTCCTGCAGATTCTCGGATGGACTTTGAGTTCTCACCGTCAGTTGTGATTGGTAGACTTACTGAAAGTGCTCAGTACCATAGCTGACCCCCATAGCTGATGCGACTGCTTCATAATCCTTTTGCTTATTCACTGGCATATTTTGCAGAACTTTGTAGGCCTTTTCTCGTATTGCCAGTATAATCCTCCTCATTTTTCCACCCATTATTTTCCGTAGCGGCCTTAAATTGTCTGCGATAAATTGACGCTATCGACGGTCGGAGTTTTTATAGAACTGCTGCCAGAAGGGAGAGATGTCGTTTCCTATTTGCATTTCTCCATAGCGATCCTCTTCGGCTTTCGTGATTCTTTCCATAGTTAGCCGAAAACCACTTAAAATTTTTTTCGACTCCTACAAGCTTCTCTTCAAATTTTCTTTCAATCCCCTCAAGCTTCCCATCGACTACTACTTCAAGTTCTCGCTTTGTTTTCTGAAATACTTTTCGAAATTCTCTCTGAATAGATTCGTATACCTTCCCTTCACTCACTTGAGAAGTCTCTTTCTAGTTTTTCCTGAATATTTACCAATAATTCACGATCGCCATCTCTGTCTCTTTCTTCGTTTAACTGAATATTCAGCCGTAATTCACGGTCTCAATGGCGGCGTGATCGTTTTTGTTTTAATTTATTTAACATTTATTTAATGTCGCATCAACTTCAAGGGTTATTAGCGACAATTCAAATTTCATAGAAATATTGATTTCTTA
>WOGO01001112.1:0-16871 GCA_015342085.1 Leptinotarsa defecta | reverse complement strand
AGTACACCTTGATACAATAACCAGGAACAATTTCAAAACTCCTCTAGCAACTTTCACGGGAATTAAAACTTGTTGACTTATGAAACAGTTAACGAAATTTCAATTTATATTAAGTGCTCACATCTTTGTCTGACATAAAATGGAATTAGTCCTTGGTTACAAATGTAAAACAGAAATAAACTCAGTTTGAAAAATATATACTTTATGGTTCATCAAGTGTCTGGTCAAGAGAAGAGGGCCGATGCTGCTCTACGACAACGCCCGTCCGTAAATTTTACAAATCACCCTCCAAAAATCGAACAAATTTCTGCCTCACCAACTTTTACGTTGAGCGTACTAATTAACTTGTGTTACTTTGATAAAATTTTATAAGTATTTAGTAAGATATTCCAATTATAAGTAGGTCCATAAAAACTTTCGAAGCATGATCTACACATCTTTGTATAAAATTAAGTTTTGAAACTGATTACTTCCTTCCTTTCTTTGAAAGATTCTCACATTTTTTGTATCAAGATGGAGAAATAGAAGGTAAAAAAACTTTCTTTTCCTGAAATTAATCTCTCCTAAAAATATACCCTTTCAATTCAACCAATATACTCACATAATCCTACATTTTCGAAATTACGATGATAGACAACAATATATGACGTTTCATTTGATAGTTTACCTTGACTTCAACAAACATCTACCCCAATAAATAAAAAATATTGCAAACAACCAAAATTTCCGAGACAACACCAACACAAAACGACATGACATGATTCATGTCATTTTGTGTTGGTGTAATATGTCTGATAGTTTTTAAAATTGTGATATCAACCCGAAAAAATACTTTTAGAGCCCTGAAGAAGAATTTAATCAAATTCGAAACTTCGGCAAGAAAACAATTGTTTTTTAAAGAAAAAATTGATCCTGTTACACAACCAACCTTTTTTCAGAGTATAAATTTTATTTGAAAAATACATATAAGTACATTTGTTACTGAAGTTTTTGATCTGACTACAATCAAATCAAATCAAATTTATTTCAACTTTTTCAGTACAATAACTGGATTAAGTCATAAACATATTTCAAAACCATTACAAACGAATGAAATACACCTAGTCATCAGAATGCCTGTTTGTGCTGTTTCACTCCACTCATAGTTATCATTTTATGATACATGTTTACATAATTTAAACAAATCATAAGAGTGGCAGTGAATTAAAATTAAATTGAAATTGAAATAGGGATGAAGGTCGGTAAGAAAGTAAACTGAAGGTCATTTTCTGCACTAAATAATATATTTTCAAGGTATTTTGGGTACATTAGAATTTTTTAATATATGCTTCTTGATAGCATGTTTGAACTCTGTATTTTATGAGAACTATTTAAGCTTCATAGGAAGCTGGTTATATAATTTTGGCCTGAAAAAAAGATGAATCTTTGCGTATGGGATTTTCAATAATAAGGGGTTCTAACATTTAAGTTTTCAGAAAATCTAGTTTTTTTAAGATGTTGCTGTATATTTTTTTGAATTTGAAAACAGTGACAGCAGTAGTGTGCTCTATCATTCAGTACTTTGATTTCTTGATACAGTTATTGGGTCGAGAATCGTCCACCTTTTTTTCATATTATTTTTAATGAGGAGTTCTGCATGACTTGTAGAGAATTTATCAAAGTATTGCAAGTTACCCCCATACAGTAATGTAATGTCGTAATATACTTTCTACCAGTGAGGTGTATACCAGAAATATGTTTTTTCTGTGACAGAATTTCTCTGAGCATATAAAACTCATACATGAGAAGCTTAAATCTTTTCATGACATATGCAACGTGGTTAGCCCATCTGATATGTGTTGGTCAATAATAACTCCCAAATACTTAATGGAGGATGTTTTATCTATTGACGAACAGTTGCATGTAGTTGCATGTCGTTGCATAATGGTTTGTGTACTTTTAGGGTATCGATCTGAGGACTCTCCCGAGTGTTAAGCAAGAATGTCATGAATTTGGTTTTACTTATGTTCAAGCTTAGAAGGTTATTTATTATTCATCCAAATGACTATTTTTCTGAGATCATTTTCTGCAGTTTCACCTCTGAAAATCAGCGCCGTATCATCTGCGTAACAAATAATGTGCCCATGAAAACCACTGATTTGTAATCTACTGTGCTCAAAACTGTACCCTGACGCACGCCAACAGACATATTTGCTGAACTACTGAGTTCTTGTCCTATCTTAACATTTTGTGTACTTTATGACAAATAATTTCGCATTAATTCCAATATCTGCCCTCGTATTCCGTACTCAAAAAGTTTCCCCAATAAGACATCATGTGACACGGTGTCAAACGCTTGTGCTAGATTACGAAAAATAACCAAACATTTCGATGATTCATCGATTATTTCTATCGTGTGTTCCATAAAATCTAAAACGGCGTTTTCAATGTCGAGTTTTGAATTAATATTATAAGAAATATAAAAAAAAATCGCAACAAAAACCATTACTGGGGTTACCGGCGGTGAAAAAATAAATGTGCCTCAAAGTAAACATGACATGAACAATTTTCCATTGACTGCTTTTTTTTCACCAGATCTGAGACCGTCGGATTTTTTGAAACACTGGAATCGAACAACCTACAAAGAATCAACCTTCGATTAGTTTTAAACTAATGAAATTCAATTGCCAAAATATAAGAGAGGTGTTAGATATATCAAGAATATTTTGTATTGGCTGGTCTACCTACATTTCTTTTTGAATGAATTTCAATATTTTTCCAATAACTGTTCTCTTTGAAATTTTAATAAAATTTGTTATATTATTATATTCATCAAAAAAGTTAATTCTATTATTTTTCATCACAAAATCATTTATTGCCTACAAGGGCAAGTTATTTCTATATTTATTTTTGAAAAATTAAAATTCATAGTTGATTTATAGGACAAATAAATTTGTTATAAATATAAATCAACTAGGGGATTCCATATTTGAATATTACTTTCAAACGAAGCTATTTTCCCAAAAAAGTCTTCAAAAGAACGATTAATTATTATTCGACATTCTAAATCAAGTTTAATTTTTTTTTAATTTTTATTCCACATCGAATACTGATGTACACCCTCGTATTTCAAATTTGTAAAATATTGCAAAGAGTAAATGAGTATTTAATCAGGAAATTTGTTGCTGGTGATACAAGTTTAATGTTCAATTGTTTCTACTCAACAACTCCATGAAAGATCGTTTGCTCGAATGGTTATGTGAATGTAAGTTGCAATCACTGGAATCAGTCACGCAAGAATAACATTTTTTATCTCAAGAAATGTTAATGAACAGAATGATATTGATACCACTTCACTTTTGAAAATATTCTCTGTCTGTTGAACAGAATTGTAACTAGATTTTATCGAAAGCTGAAATGCATTATTCAGCTTTTTGCAACGTAACAATCACAAACTTAAAATAATGATGAAAGTAAGTACCTCAAGAAATTCAGCCAATTCTCAAAAATTCTCAGTATTCTCACCAAGTATTTCCTCGATAATATAATTTTTCTCGCCCTGCCTTCTGATTGAAAATGTATATATTCACTTTCGAATCTTTTATTTTGAATAATTTCCATAAGAGGTATTGGTTTAATTGAATATACGAAGTTGTTATTAACCTGGAAGATATTTTTCTACAATTAAACCAGAGTAGGAAATACATACCAGGAGAAGGAAATTGAAGTTGAATGGAATTGATAATAATTTTCTAAAAAATAATTTTTCTTGAGCACGATGAAAAAGTTTACTTTCACTAGAATTCGTTCAAATCGGGAAAACATTTTGTGTATTCCTGAATCTTTATATTTCTTCATCATCTTACATCAATTAGCACGATAGCAGATTCTCAGCAACAAAAATTGACAGTTTTTGCAAAAATGTGAATTATCCCATACACCCAATAATTTTAGGGTACTCACATCATCGTCGTCCAACTGCCCGTAAACGTCAAGCTTATCAATTCGGATGGTTCCTTGAAAGGGGTAACACAAGGACCCCTGCGCAATCGTGGTGTTGGACCATACCGAAACTTCAGGTTCCCTCCTGCTACCCAGTCCGGGACTCCTGACACACAAACTGAACTCCTGCGGGATCAAGACACAGGTTTCCATGTTTATAGAGTCTTAACACATAATATAGCTATAAAAACACAACAGAGTTTTTTAATAAGTGCAAATAACGTCTGTGCAAAAATCAACAGATTTTTTTGCTGAGTAGTTTTTCGTGAAAGTACTTATCAGATGCAAATTGCTTTTGTGCGTTTACAAAAATATCGAAGGAAAGGGGGGGGTTTGTTGGGGGGATCGCGCGCGTGTTATTTCTTCGGGATCGCGGTGGTCTAGTAACCGTAGCCTTGCTTGAGTGGCACTGAACTAGGCACTAACATTGACCCTCACGTCTTACCTCTAACTATAATCCCCACCCTCTACTACACGTGGTCCGCACAGGTACAGTCTCTTTTGATCGAACAGGTGCCCGTTGAACAGAGACAGCGCGATCGCCGAGAGAACCCATGCGAATGGTACAATTGCAATTGCTGGAATCAACGATTCTCCTTTATGTTTTGGTTCTTATGTAATTCACATTGAGAACAAAGGATGAGAATCATCTTGTGATCAGAACAAATTTGTAGATAGCGAAGATTAGGCATAGAAATTCAAAAAAAAGAATTAAACTCTCACTATTTCGGAACAAAATAATAGTAAACTGATCGGAATTTGCATTCGTACAGCCGTTACATGCATTCCTGCAACCAATGTTCACCTGAAAAATATTGGTAGTTACCTTTCAAAAAAAATAAGGAAAATAATGTATAATAAAAAACATTCAGAACAAATCTAAATAACTTGATCTAAAAATATAACATACACAAATTAACGCATTCCAATGACGTTATACAGCTGCCACGTAAATTATCCTCCTACTTTAAATCACAAAGTGAGCTGTGTGTGTGTGATCGATTTATATTTAATTAAATGTCTATTTTCCAATGGTTTCTGAAATGTATGTTAATGATTTAAGCGTGGTGACATTACGGGTGGTGACATTATTAAGGTTCGTATTATATCTCATTGAAATCAGTTTTTAACGATAACTCAAATAGTTTACTCGCACAAGTAGAAAAAAAACGTGTTATTTCATTAATGAAATTTGCATTAATAAGTTGTAATGTTCAAATAGTCGAAATGAGACCCAGCTATACTTGAAAAAAATAATTTCTTTCTGGTTGAAACATCCACGAAAATTATAACAGCTAATGATGTAACTGAAATAAATTTAGAGTAAATTGAAAGAGAGTGGTACTCGAGTTTTTTATATTACCTACTGAATTTCCACTCACCTAAAATTAATTTTTTTACAAAATGAATCAAATATGGGGGATGGGGGGAACTCTCAGAAACGTTACTACAGGAAACACAATAAATTCCACTGAAGAAGCAGATGAAAACATCTACCTTTCAAATTTTTATGTATCAGTAAGAAAAGTTACAACAAATCATTTTGAAACGAATGTTTACTTAAATGTGATAAAATCTAACAGATTTCATTTTCTATTAAATCTTCAAATTAGTATAAAATGCTTTATGCCGAACTGAATTTATCCATAACGCGGAATTCTGAAAACGAAATTATATTACTAATAATATTTAATTATTCACAAACACATAGCATTTTGTTAAATGTAAATAGTGAATAAATAAAGGGTGAAGGGTATCATTTGCAAAAACGGGTTAATGAGCAATTACAGTAGTATATGAGTGATAAGACAATTAATACAAATTCTAAATATGAAAATTCTCTGACAGGTGAAAGTACAGCTGTAATATGTTATCACGATCAAGTTATGTAGTGTCCTAAAGCTCATTGAATAAGTGTAAATAAACGCTAATAAAAAGTATTTTCATTGTTTGGAAAACATAATTATCATTATTTCAATCATAGCAATTTATATTGCAGTATTAAGTTAGAGTATGGACAAAAGCTCAAGTAAATATCAGATGGAATGTCTGAAATCAATACAAATAGATCACATATATAAAATTTAATATTTGTTACTTTATGAAACGATGACTTCATAACTTTTCATCCGCCGAAGATCGAATATGAAATATTTTAATAGCTTCTTGAACAAAGGCTGGTATTATTTTATTTCGATCTCTTTCGGTAGAATGATGAAAGATTTCGTTTCAATTTTGTTGAATCATTTTGTACCCACTTTTTTCGTCATGAAATGAGGTATAAATTTGTTTTTGCGTCGAGTAGAGAACCGACCTAATCCTGAAACCATGTACTGAAATACAACTGCCTACAATCAGATTTTTATTTATGAGTATAGTTTTTTCTAAAATATCTATTATCTTTTCAAGAAAACTTCGTTCCATTACCTCCAGTAAAGTAAAGTAAATTTCTGTAACGCCATTGTTTTCTGTTTTCTCTTCAAGATAAGAGAAAGCTGCATTACATCCTCTTGGGGGTAACACCTATCAAAAAAAAATTCAATCGGTCGATTAAAAAATTTAGAATAAAAGTACAACAATCATAACCATCATAGCAACAGTAATAACAACAGCCAATTCTTTTGAAAATAATATGTTACTTTCTAAAATCATCCTTTCTAAATTCAATGTTCCAATGGTTTCAGAAATTCAAAATAATCTGGGATGGTCAATGATTTGAACAAAAATGGTACACACAATTATGAGTGTATTTTGCTATAAAATAGCTTCTTGAACAAGCCTGAAGTTTTTTCATGGATTTGAGAAAGGTGACAGAGATGATTCCCAAAATATTATCAAATGGGTGTCGATTTTCATTGGGTATTCTTATTTTTGTTTCAAAATGAATAGTTTAGAAACAAGAACTGAACATTTCTGAAAGATTTCTTTATTTGCTCCTCATATTTTTGATCCATTCATCTTATATTTGATTATAAAGGGCTTTTCATAAATAAATTTATTCGTTTATGAAAGTCCAGTAAGTCAAAACCCATTCACAATAAACACGATTTGTAATCCAATACCGATTAGCACTGTTTCGATTCGCCAAGGTATCATCAGTGGGGGTAGGTTTTGTTTTTGGGCTCTGGTTTCATCTAATTTATCTTTGAAATTAGCGGAATTCATCTCTGAAATTAGCGGAATGAATCTTCTATCTATCTAATGAATGGCATTTCCATAACAGAAGACCTTCACTTGCCCGGGCTTGTCCTTCAAAGACAGTTAAATCCAGCAAAGCATTCTGGTTCAGCCCAATGCCATTGATAAGGTCTGGTGTTGGATCTTCTTAGATGAGAATTAAATGTCCTAGCGCCACAGTTACCTTATTTAATATGAGGCGAAAATGATTTCGAATGATTTCGTAAAATTGAAAGAAAAAAACAAGAAAACAATTTATTTCAAAGATTTTCAATGCTGGCTTAACTAAAAAACATATATCATTACACTTTTTACACATTTCACAAAATACAATGCTTCACATCATAAACTTAGTGGGTTATTCCAATCATCATATGCAGTTTTGGTAAATTATGCAGGTTTCATGTAACCACAATCCACGTTTCATTAAAAACACGTATTCACTTTTCCAATACCTTGTCGTTTTCCTAAATGGTTCAGTGAATAATCAAAATTTCAGATACTGGAGTAGAAATAATTCATACGTGATATTGACGGACAAACGCTTTTCATACCGTTAGACACCACAAAAATATTTTATATGTATTAAACCCTATAAAAGTGTTTTGTATATAATTGTATAACCACTCTTAGTAGTTTGAAAAAATTTTTCAATGCAAGCAAAATGGAATTAATAGCCCTTGATTAGGAATACTTTGAATGAAAGGATGAAAATATGCCTACCCAAAGTTCTTAATTTCTTGAAATGGAAATGAAACTTTTTTACTGATATTTTATTTTTTTACAGTAATCCCTACTACTTTTAACAAATAATTCGTCAAGCTCAATAGGTGAGACTGAACGCCTCAAAATACCCTCCAGAGAAGAAAAAAACTATAGAATTCAAATAGGATGATTGACGTGGCTGCTATGGTTATAACTAATCCACTTCCAGTGCAGTGAACACCAAATATTACCACTTATTACCAACACACTTTTTTCTAATTTAAGGGGAAAATTAATAATTTGTCGATTTCCATTCGCGACTTCCTCCCCCAATAAGAGGTGATACATTTTTGAATGGAAATCGAGTACTATATGTTTTATTTCAAAGCCGTTGTAATTCTCGTTACAGTAAGTGGTCTTTGAATACCGGAATTCGGACAAAAAATTTGTAAAAAATGCAATAAAAAATTAAAATTTGTTTAGGTGTTTCCTCACTTGTCAGACTAATGACCACCTGCATCCTTGTAAAGATTTTGATGTCACGTAAGTCTTGCCCCTGAATAAGCAAAAGCACATTGAACAAATGAGGAATACGTCAGTACCGACATAATATCATTTATCCTAATTTTTTTGATTCGCAACTCAACTTTTTGGTGGAAGTTCGTTGTTTATACTGACATTGGTTTTACAGATAATTCGCCATAACTCAAGATACCTAAGTAGTTCAAAGGAACTCTATTTCAGAAGAAAATTTTCAAAAATAGAAGACAGTTTACACTGTTCATATAATATTAAACGCTTAGAAATCGTTGATGAAATGAAATGGCAAGATTACTATTCACTAAAAAAGGAAATTGCTAATCTTCGAGACGAAATGAATATGTAATCTTGTATTACCACCTATCGACTTCAATAATGATTTTTTGAAATCTGTGTTTTTGTCATCAGTGGAACAAAATTCTTGGAACTTACCCCAATGAAAGTTACTCCAAGTTACATATTTTATTATTGTGATCTACCAAGGTAATTCTTGCAAGCAAGCTTTTATTTCATATCATTTAAATTGTGTAATGGATATATTCATTGATTTGATTTATTCGGGACCTTATTCTTTCTTTTCATGAGCATGTAGGTAAATGAGAGTTGGCTTTTAAAAATGTTTTTTCACTATTAATATACTTTTTATAAGAATAAAATGAGCACATGTCGTGAAAACGGCGGAGTCATGATTGAAGAACATAAAATCCGGGCTGGTGGGCCCTGTTCGAAGGCCAAACGTTTCGTCTGTTATTGCGGCAGCTATCAGTAGTATATGCGTTGACTACGAGGACAAAAGTTGAATCACATAGTCTCAGCAACGACCGGCCGGACAGTTATCGCTGGACATCTTCCTTGGTTCATATCATTGGATACGTCGTTATTGTATGGTCGATCCCTCCAACTTTTGTTGGAGCATTAAGCCCCACCAAAATATACCTAACTTTTGCTGAGTTATAAAGTTATAACTCTTCGAAACTAATATGGGGGCAATTTTCTCCTTGAACCATTTCATTTATGTTTTTTCCGTTATCCAGCTATCGCACCCCTACGAACGACAACCCTCAGAAGTCAAACCTTGTGAGAGCTAAGGACTAACGAGGTCTTACCTTTTAACGTGTGATTCCTAACAAGGGTTGGACGATAGCAAGTGAAAATCGAGCGTTCAACCTGGGGCTTGAACCATCGCCTCACACATCGGCCGATTGACAGAGTGAACAAAGCACCCATGTCGAACCGGCTCGGCTACCGTCATATTGCATTTAGAGTGATGTCATATTTTCCGTATTCTTTCCAGCAAACCCTTTCATTTCAAAGGGTTGCAGAAAATAACAAGTCGCAAATCTTGTGTGGTCTTCCATATTGGATTAAAAATGATATAATGTTATTTTCTGAATTTTTTTCAGAAAATGTTTTATTTGATACCAGTGTCATGGGGGTGCATAAAAAACTAGTTCGCCATGCTGTACAGTCCGCCATATTGAATGAAGAATGACGTCACTTAATTAACCATGCATTGTCGTTTAGTTAAACAAGTTTGTAAAATTTCGGAGCAATAATTGGAGGATAACTACTTTAAAATTAACTTGAGAGATTTGACCCGAACTAACATACCTACATACGAGTATCTAGGTATACATACAAACAATTCAATTTGAATAAAAGCTTGTATATTTCCCATCACTAACGAGAAATATGCAAGTACTGCATTAATAATTCTTATAGAAATATTCACAAAATAGTTTTTAGCGTCAATCAGCTGTTACTTTAAAATCAAATGATAAAAAGTATTACATGGAATTGAACAAATATCGGTCACAACTGAGCGTTATTTGGATCAGCTTTAGACCACCAAGTTCTCATTTTTCAAAAGTTTTTTGCTGAAGAGACCTTCAAAATAACAAATCCAATAAACAGAGACCGTTTCATAATGTTAGTCACTTGAAAAGGTGATTCTTCAAATGTAACAATAATTTCATCGCACTATTGGAGATAAACGTGAAGGAAATAATGATTTTCGTTTTGATTCCATCGATATTTTGGTAATTTGTTACTTACAGGTAGTGTTGAAAATGTGTATTATTTAATACTTTCGAATTGTCAAATGAAAATTCAGCAGAAACATATTTCACATAGTTTTTTTAAACTAGATGCATCATGTTTGACCGATTTTTGCAGCATATTTGAACATAACATCATGAAGAAATGCCCTCAGAATAAAATAAAATTACCACAAATCAAAATATTCACTTGGGTGAAAGAAAAAATTTAAAAAATTGTTCAATTAAATTTTGTCCGATTGGAATAAAAATTGGTATATGGGTATTATAATTGAAATCGCAACTATTTTCATCCCCCACACACTTTGAAAACCAAACTTCCTATCATCTTGTAAAACAAAATCAAATATGATTGTCTCTAGCTATCATTTCGAGCATCATTTTTCAAACACTAATATAAAGCATCGATATGATACTAACTTCATAAAATTCAGAATTCTTTCAATCAGAATATTGTTCTTGTTCAAATACTAGATTGGGGAACCAGTTAGCAGAAATTTCGAGATATTCTTCAACAACCACCCCTTGACTATATGCTATTATAAAATGTATCCGTTATGGCACCTTTTATGAAATATGATACAGGTAACGAAATTATTTCGACTAGCATATGGTTTAAACAAACATTTCGGAACGGTTCATGCAGAACATAATCTCTGAAAGTTAACAAGGGTGTAATATTTATGACAAATAGAGAAGAGGAATACTTTTAAAGTTTACTTTTTGTCTTTCTTTTCTCGCTCAAAATTGTTTTTGTTGGAATTCATACCTTTTGTTATGTAATTTCTGTTTATAATTATATATACTATACAGAAACGAAACAGTATCAACGTTTCAGAAAAACGCAAGGACCTGTTGATTTTTGTTTGAAGAAGGACACTCATTTCCGGTATTTTTGACTCCACCACTTCCATTTCCCATCGAAGACAATATCTCCTAGCAGAGGTTCAGAAATATATATATATGTAGATGCGATGAATATTAAATTTGTTTCGAAATTGTCAAGCAAAATCTCACCCATGACTAAGAAAAACTTTTCAAACGCCTATAGAGATGTTAGTACATCAGATACCGATGTTAGTTTTGAGAAGTACTATAATAATAATGGCGTATCATATATAGTCCTGAATAAGTCTGGGATTCTGGAAATGAAACTACGTGCAAGTCTCTTTTTCAGATGACCACCAGTGATGTACACCAAGACCTCTCTGACGCCATCTCACAGATCTTACAGATGTCCTTTAAGGACGGTGAATCAGTTTAGCACCACTGATTCGCGAATCGAAACAGCGCTGATTGGTATTATATCACGAATACTTTGTTTCTGTACTCTGATTTTGACCATAAAAAAATGTCTAGATGAATATCCTCTTAATGACTTCTGAACCAGTTGAGGTCCAAAAATCAGGGTTGTAGACTGAAATTGGATGTTAGCAGAAAGTAAGATTCCAACCAGATTCCAAGTGTTTCACCCTGGTAAGCAAGGGAGAAACATTGTTTTCTTCTCAGAAAGGAGAGAGGTATCCACTCAAAGGGCATCGTTAAAGTTTTCAGAACCTAGGGAGTTAAAATTATCGAATTTGTCTAAGGAAAGCAAACCTACAATATCAAAGGATATAACTCTCAGACCAACTCCTCATAATAGTTTTAAGTCTTGGATGCATATTACCTATATAGTAGCAATATTTGAAAGATATTCAACCAGAATCATGTCCAGACTGTCGATAAAATTTTAGTTTGGAGTTGATACATGCAAATGGAAGAAGATTCATCAGCATCACAAGAGGAAAGGAGAAAGACAACTCTGCTTTTCACGATGTGACTCTGCATGATTTTTGGAATCAACAGCACTTTTAAATCGTGAAAGTATTATGAAACTGAAAATAAACGTTATTCCCAAGTTCCATTCCTCCACATAACCTACTTTCGAATCAAAACTAAAGCTAATCTACTGAAACCAAGAATAATGCTCCCTATATCGTTTCCAAACTGAAAGATTCATTCAAATATATGGGCCACCTTTTCTTATTCTCTTGTTTCGATTCCTTTAACTGTTAATTGCTGTTGCTTTCCTCATTCGCGAACTATTCCGCGAATTAATTCAAACTGTCCAATTTCCGAGTCAAACATCATGTATACTTCTCCGTTCTAATGCTCTCAAATTTTCGACGAATTTCTCGAAATTATTCGACGGCATTGTACAGGACATTCATTCGCCTTCGAGTCGTTTTGCATTCGTTCGCATTCAATCTTAACGCGTGTATGTTGTCGGGCTTCTCTGCCAGTGGCATATGCTACGGCCACGGCGTAACAATAGAAATTATGGTGACGGAGCTGTAATCAACAAAACGATAAAAGCGACCCGAAAAAATCTAAAGATATCCAGTGCCCAATTAGTGGAGTATGACCTGCATTATTGAAGCAGGTACTTACTTATATTTTCATTTATACATCACGAAAACGTTATTTGATAAGTGACATCTCAAATTTGGCAAAAATAATTGAAAAAATACTGCAAATGAGACTTTTGAGTTTCTTGAACAAACATAACGTCATTTCTAGTTCTCAGTTCAGATTCAGATAAGGAAAGTCAACAGAAGATGTGATCTATTGGACAAAAAACCTGCCTTGTGTATATTTGTCGACCTTTAAAAAGCATTTGATACGGTAATTCATGAAAAGCTTTTAAACAAACTAGAATGCTATGGGATAATACGAAATATTCATAAAATCTTGGAAAATTATTTATCAGATATCGAACAAAAAGTTGACATAGGTGGTACTCTCAATGATCCTATGACTATGACATATGGCGTACCTCAAGGAACAGTACCTATTGGATCCTTTTCTATTTATAATCTATATGAACAGTATTTCACACCTTGATATCAAGGAAAAATCATAAATTTTGCAGATGCCACTGCAATATTATATGAATCTGATACTTGGGTGAATTTATAAACAGAATCTGAAACTGATTTTATTAAAATAGATAAGTGGTTTAGGTATAACAAATTCCAAATTCAAATTCAAATACTTGAAAGAATTTTTAGATGTGAATCATTTGAAAGTATTATACTATGCTCTGGTACAGCCACATACCTATATCTTACGGTATAATTGGCTATAGGGAGGTGTTAACGACTATGTCTCTTGGAAATGCTCAATGTTATTCAGAAATGGATACTGAAAATCATCCTTGGAAGTAAAAAATGATTTAAAGAGGACAATGTATTTGACGTAAGGCAGGCTTATTGCATCAACTTATTAGTTAATGTGAAAAATAATAAGATACAACTTGAATCTGTCGATCACAATTATAGACCAGGAACAAACAAAACAAGATATAGATCGATTAACCTTTTTGACGTTATATAACATTTGTTTGGGAGAAAAAAACAATGTCCAATGAAAAGAATATTTTTCTCAACAAAGTATTGACAGTCAAGTTCTTAATTATATAGAATATATGATATAATATATAGAAGTAAGTCGAATAATATTTGAAAAAAAAATTGAAGTATAAATTTCTACCTTGAAAAATATTTATTAAACTATTGAAAATGCAATACACTTCAAAGTGTGAATGAAGTGTCTATTCCATTCTAGTCTAATATTTCATCATAGAATTGACCTATCCATCAGGGATTAATACACTTCATCCAAAAATATTGGATGCCAGTTTTTTTTCATAAGTTTGATAAGTGACTATCAAATGAGAGATTGTCATTCAGATATACAAGCCCAAAAATTTAGTTATGAATTCTGAATTCTTGGATTCCAAAAAAAATCATTTAGTATTTTCGAGATTCAAGAAGGCTTTCTTCCAGTTTGTTTGTGAAAGTTAGGTACTTCTTTGCATGATCTACACATCCATGTATGGTTCTATTTATTTTCAAATTGAAAACTTCCTTCCTTTCTTTGAAAGATTCCCACATTTTTTTGTATGAAGATGGAGTAGTAGAAAGCCAAATATTTTCTTTCCCAAAAATTGGTCACTCCTAAAAATATAACCCCTTCAATTTAAATGAGTATATCATTACACCAATGCTCAATATCAGTTGTTGAGTCCTCCAAAATTTCTACTTGGTTCATTTTTGATCTTGGAATGATTTACTAACGTGGTGTCACCTGTAAACATAATGAATTCTTCTTTGATGTTAATGGTTTAGAAATCATTCACATACCTACATCAAAAACAGAAAAAACCGTTAGCACTTAATCCTGAAGAATACCACAGCTGACTGCCTGAGTCGAAGAAGCCACACTGTTTACTGAAACCATTTGGGTGCCCATTGTTATATATTATTGATACTATCTCCAAGCAATTAACCTGAAATTATATAGTTTAATTTTTGCAACAGCACCGCTGCCACAGCACTATCCACGTTGATTATGAGATAAAGGCATTTTTAAGTAAATAGTTGATAGGTACGCTATTTTTTTCTTAGAAATGAAACCATTCAATCAAGTTCTTCAACTAAATTTTCAACTAGTTTATTATTTATCTATAAAAGTAAAATTAATCTGAATGGTGATATCACATCGTGATTTCCCCTTTCGATAATAGATTAACCCGTAGATTAATCATTTTGCAATACCTATTAGGATATTTCGGAAACATTCTGTTCATATATAGAATGTCAATTGCATACTGCATATCAGCTAAACTCATCAAATCCTTCTTTGAAAAATGCTCCAGAACATTCGTTGAACAGGTTTCAGAAGAATGCATATCAAAAATTTTAGTTTGAAGAATTCAGTTATATTCCTCTTAATTTGTTTTAGCTCGGCGATCTGCCAAACGAAATCTCCTAATTACCTATCAGTATAAGGTTCCACTAAGAATGTTGGGGCTTCAAAAATACTCCCTCCGGCTCTGACAAAACTATATAATTTACGTAAACAATCTCTCGATAACTAAACTATTAACAATAATCCTGTTCAACCTCAAAGAGGGATACAACTCGTCTTAATCCCAAACCGCGAATCTATTCCATTGACCCTATTTTCAAGTGTGCATAAACACTTTGCATACCAATATTTATAAATTGTAGGCAACATTTCCACTCCCATGCAAAATCATGACAGATAATTGGTTGACGTCTATTCTACTGACTACGCTATTCGCGGAGGGAGTACGAGTGGCTTATGCTCCGCCCAACTGACGGTGCGCTGGACCGGCAGGTGCAAAAGTAGAGTTGACTTTGTACTTGTCTGAGATAGTGATAGTAGGTATAAAATTGTACTGAGACAATTTTTTTGGAAAGTGCTAGAATCAATGTGAAAATTACACTGAAGCCTGGAAGTGATAATTGCCAGCTTAGTCAGAAAATGACAGGAGTCTGTGAAACTACTGGAAATTAATGTGCAAACTGTATATAGATTCCTAATTCGTTGGGGGTCTTCAAAAGTTTGAAAAATTTGAAAGATTTAGTAAGTACCTAAGTAAGTAGGTAGGTAGGTACCACGGGAGTAGAAACCAATGTAAGTGACGCCTCAAGTGCGGTAAGGGGTTTCAACGCCGAAGGCAGATCCGTAGGTAGGTACTTACATTAAGTTTGAATAGATCGTATGAATAGTTATGGATATGATGTTAATGATGTAAATATATCAAACACATAAACCTATTTTTAAAAACATGAAATTTCAATAGAAACTGTAGTTCCATGTAAAATTGATTTTTGAAAAAATAATAGTCTACCAGAGAATATTTTGTTGATTCAAATACTAAATTTATTATTATAGCAACCCATTGCGCGCATTTTTGAGTTATTTAGTATAATTTTAAGGTAAATTGCATAAAATAATAAAAAAATATATAACTTCGAGCGAGTACGATCCATATGGATATGTCGAAGGATTTGTGATAAAACTTGGGGTTTAGGTCCCAAACAAATCCATTGGATGTATATGATGATTGTCAGACCAATGATCACAAATGAAGCAATTGCCTGGTGGCCGAAGGCTTTACACAAAAAGGTCCAGGCGAAGCTCTCTGGCTTACAGAGACAGGCTTGTCTGGCCTTCAGTAGTGCTATCAGTACCACACCATCAGTGGCGATGGAGATCCTTCTAGATCTACCTCCTCTCCACATTTTTCTGGAGAGAGAGGCTAGAAGGACTGCATATAGCCTTGTGCACATTGCCAATTGCACACATCAATTCAATGCAGAGTGCAACAGACTGTTAGTTGACACTGGAAGTCTCAGCATTTTGGAAATTACCTCTGACTTTATGCCTCCAACTGTCAACTACGAACTGCCTTAAAGTATCTTCTGTTCCCGAGTAGAGAGGTCTGGATCATCCATGAGAAGGAAATATTAGGAGCAGATAGTTGTTGGTTCACAGATGGATCAAAAACACTTTCCGGTTCTGGTGCAGGTGTTTTCAGTCGCAGACTCAGGACAG
>WOGO01001111.1:0-19399 GCA_015342085.1 Leptinotarsa defecta | reverse complement strand
TATATATGTACAATCAGAAATGATCATTGAACAACAAAATTTGTTAGCTTTCTAACTATTTTATTACAGAGGAACTGCTGGAAGGTAGGGTACACTATATCGTTTACTTGAACCATACCAACATCAAAAATAAAGGAAACAGAAGAAAGATTGATGTGGTTTCGATGGTTGCAGTACAAAAAATATTGACAAGAAAACATTTTAGTGGCAATTTTGACAACATTGTAATAATGGTATATTTTGGTAATATTTTGACTAGGTTTTGATTAAAATCTAAACAATAACCAGGAACCAGGCTTTGATTGAGTATTGGAAATCGTTGCTCCTTGACTTTTTACTCAAACTATCAACATTATCACTCAATAATGAGTTGTTTAAAATATACGTCTTTCTTATTTTTTTTTCAATTCTCTCACATTTTCACTAAATTCTAACTTTCATTTATTGAAATCTGTCGAGTTTTTTAAATTCTTATAATGTAAATCTGATTTTGACGACCATTCACCAATTAATAGCTATCTCAGTAGATTGTTTCTGGCGTAGACCGGATGCGGGATATCTGCCTTAAGAAGGAAGTTGAAGTGCCGCTAGTACCAATTAATTTGGTAGCACTGTTCCATCCACGGTTCACCGCACGGGTCAATGGGTGAGACTTTCGAGATTTTTTTCTGTTCGTCGATTCTATTAGCGCTGGAATCGATTCGTGAAAGTCAGGTAACGAATACGATTTCAGTCAATAGGCAAGACCGTTTAACAGAGTGGTTTTTTTGTTGAATTCGTATGTGAAAAACTCATTATTTGAATTGAATTTAGAAAACGAATAAAAGACGAATATTTTAAAGTTATAACTTCTATTTAAATTAGGCGATTTCAAAACTTTCAAGTCGGGATTACCTATAAGGCCAAATCTATACATAAAACATTATCGTCTGATTTAATGTTGAACTTTATAAGAACGCATATTGAGATTGAGTACAATTATTGCCAAAAAAGAAATATGTTTTGATTCAGCCCTCAAAACAAGAAACTTGTGCGAGCTAGGGATTACCGAGGTCTTACTTTTTAACGTGGTATTCCTAGCACTGGAATGAATGAATAAATAAGAACATAAAATTCCAATAGTTTTCACCAATAGAAGTGTAACTGCTCGCTCTCTGTACAAGTGAGGTATTTCAGAAAAATGTTTAGCTATTGAGGGTTTTAATTAACGCAATACAACCTTAAATAATTTTTTAAATATTTGTCTGAGCCCTAATCTCAAAAAGTGGTAATTGTCACTTAATATATAGTGTTTGATTCATTTCAATCGAAATGAAACATTTATGTCAACTTGAAAAATTACGTAAAATATTTGTTGAAAAGAAATACCATGAAAATTATGTTCGGTTGATTTGGCTGGTATGTTGGTTAACTAATATATTCATAGTTTATAAATTTTTTTTCTTACGAATCAAAGATAGACAAAGACATGAGAACTTTTTGCTGTTAGAAAATATGGAAAGACTCAAAAATTGTTGAATCTTTAATATATATAACGTGATTTTTGAAATCACATCATGGACAAATAATTCAAATAATTCCAATATGTTGTGCTATAATGTATTTTCTGCTTCAATTTGATTGCTAACCAAATTAATTTTTTGTTGTGGTCTATGACCGCCTTCAAATCACCTCTTGATGATCCTTAAGGTGTGTCTTGTAAGCCAGACCAAGTAATTTCGTATCTCAATATTTATTCAACATACAAGAAAATTGTGTCATTTCCTATTGTGAGTGCAATCCAATTAACCTCGAAGGAAATGGCGTACCAGCAGAGGAATTGAATATATAATTTTTCCGGTGGTCTTTTATCATGTTAATATTCTGTTCAACAATTTTTGATTCATTGGAATATCCTAAATTCTTGTGTAGAAAATGCAGGATACTGCTTTTTCTAACGCAGTGGAGATTTATCATGATGAAGGAAATTGGTCCTTTTTTAATAACAACGTCCCTTTCAGAAAAATCAACATTTGAATAAATAGAACAACATGAGTACATCCACTTTCCTTGATTGAGTGTTCTTACCTTCATTAGATGAACCTGTTGACACTTCATATCTTTGTTTTTACATCAGTAATAATGTATGTTATTACTGATGTATAATACAGAAGAAGTTTCAACAGTCAATATGCATCTTTTCTGTAGATAGCTTCTCTTACCACTACTGTGGCACATAGTGGATCTAAACACCAACAATTTTCTGATGTGCTTTTCTTTTATCCAGTACTGAATGCTTTTTGATAAAAAAGTAATCAACTATTATAGTTACGAACAAAGCAAAACGTTCAGAAATTTTTCTCAAAGTAAAGATTGTGGTAAATAAGAAGACAATGCAAATGATAGGAAAAACAACGCTAGCAATGAAAATTTCGTAGAAGAGAAGACGTCTAGTTTTTACCAGGATTTCGAATCCGAAATAAAAGGATGTTATTGCCAAAAAACTTGATATTAACATATGAATTCGTTTTACTGACTAATACTTCGAATAACCAAGCACAATACCTGTTGCTTCCATTACTGCATTTCCTTAATGGTTCTCATACTACATAAAAAATAATCGATACAATAAATCAAAGCAATTGAACGTAAAAGTGCTAAAGATAATTTTTTTTTCGCAGGCCACTTAACGGTCACTTTTCAAGTTTTTTTTTTTTCATTAATGATTTTACTGCACCCACCGAGTGGTTTTTGGTAGATAGAAATCTCGAACTGACATATCAATTTCCTGTACCGTATAGAAGATACATCATAATTATGAATGATGACCGTTTTTAAATAACAATTAAGGAATCATTACGAGTACAGTTTTCATTCATCGCATTCGAAAAAGAAAAACGAGTTTAGTGTTTTGGATAATTCAGAATTTTGAATAAAAGTTTGGTAAGATATTGATGGACATTTATAATACAGAAATTGAAAATTCTTCAGCATTTCCAAGACTGAACTAAAAATGGGAATTTGGTAACTTTTCTCTAGTTGCAATTGTTATGTTTTTATATCATACAAGTTTTTACCTGCGACTTCGCTAGCATTTATGCCATTGAATAAGAGTCAGTACAATATAAATGAATCAACACAAGAATTATATTTTAATGCTTGGCTGGGATTATCAATTTTTAAAAATTATTACCTAACCTAACCTATTCTACTCTACTCTACTCTAACCTAAAGTAACCTAACCTACCCTAACCTAACCTAAACTAATCTAACCTAACCAACAAAGAAGCTATATTTTGTGATTTTTTGACAAACAATTTTTTATCTTATATAATTTTTTTTCAATAAAAAGTATCTTACTTAAGTATGTTACTACTAATACCTCCAAGAACATGTCTACAAAATTTCATGATGATTGGTTGAATTGTGGTTTTCGCGTGAAACCATAACAAACAAACTTACATTGGCATTTATAATATTAGTAGGAATCAGCCAATTCGAGACTATTTCTTTGTAAAGAGACTTAATCACTATATCTAAAAGAAACACTTTTCCAAATCACCAGAAATGCAATATAGTTTACATAAAATTCTCTCTAGGAAAGGTTTTACAAAAACTGCTACTCGTATTTTGGTGTAGTACAAATAGCTTTCTCGGGCAGGAATGGTGAATTATTTCTGATTCACAACAAATTTTTACTGTAACAATGTTAACATTTGTATTGTTATGACTAAGGAAAAATCGATTATAACTCATCTACTTTTCGTTATAATAGAATTTCTAGGATATTTAACAAGGTTTTAAAAAACTCTGTCTGTTTCAATTATTGCAACCATATACATATAATACTGGAACATGAACTAGGCATATTATTGAAAACCCCCTCTAAAAAGTATCTTACAAGCCTGAAAAAAATTACAATCATTACTTTAGAAAATGATGTTGACAAGCTAATTAACTCATTCATTTTGAATAAACATTCTATAGACTCCCAGAAAACCAGTAAGGTTTCAAAGGTGGGAGATCGACAGACGATGCAATTTCATCTTTCACAACTGAAATACATATAGTGATAAATAAAAAAAATTCAACTATTATTATTTTTATCGATATCTTCAAATCTTTCGGTACTACGTGCCACGAGATACTACTAAAAATTGCGATCTTACGGACTAAGAGGAAACGTACATAACTTATTTAGAAGCTACTTATCTGGAATAAAATGGATGTCAACAGCGAGAGCAGAAGAATAATGGTGTTCCTCAGGGCACCATAATGGGTCCCTTACTATTCACAATAACCTAATGGTTTATTCAACTCAAAATAAGAAGGAAATATAAAGAGCTTTGTTGATGAGATAATGACTATGCCGTTTAGAGCAGAAACAAAATGAAAGCTGAAAGGGATATGCAGGTCATGTAAATGATTTCGAAACCAAATGTTTTCATTGAGCCTCTTATATAAACGGTCTTCCAAACGTAGGGGTGATTAGAATTGTTGAAACCATTGAAATATATATCTGAAACCGAATCCATGAAGTGTCTAGGAATAATTGTGGACAGGCGTATTACAATTAATCTCCAGTTTGAAAATAATATTTTGAAATAAAGAGAACGACCTTCAAGGTTCAAGTTAAATTTTGTTTTAGACATCTCAAGTTTGAAAATTGTCTACCACTCGTTGGTACAAATGAAGTTACTGGGAATTTTATCAAGTACAGGAATAATCTGCTGTGTGTAAATAAATGATATTCACAGAATTACAGAAAATACTGAATACCTAATTATCAAGATATTTCTCATATAACCCAATTTCAGAAAAGATTTTTGATCGCTTGTATCTATTTTGGATGAAAATCAGAAACTAAAGGAATTCCAGACATGATTTTTTTGTACTAATTTATTAAAAAAATCAGATTTATTATGTGAAAAAGTCACCAATATTATCTGAAATCTTCGACAAAAAAAATCAGAGGATCACGTGGTAGATGGAATAGGTAATTGTATAAGGTATTGCGAGCAGAAATTTTGAATGACTGGTATACTAATTCAGAGAGCAAAATTGATTCAAGTGTAATTCAATATCCCTAAAAGGATAGTAATCATTTCATATGGACTGTTTCATTGAATTTAGTATTTTTTGGAATGAACTAGAATGTTGAACTACGAAATTAGGCATATTTGTTGTATTGAATTTGATAATTACACGTTTTTTCATATGAACCCTTTCATGGAATTATATTTTTTTAAGAATAAACTAAGAAGAACAACCAGGGATAAAAAATATATGCAGTAATGTATTGAATTAAGTTTGCACCGTGGTATAATATACTCCTATGAAAATAATGAGACGCACAATTTTTTTTAATTTTTCATAATACTGATAAATACGAAAAACACCCATCCGCCCTAGTTCATACCTAAAAAAACTGAATGAAGTGATGTAGTGATGCACGCACAACTCCCACAAATACTACACCGGAAATGAGCTATAATCTTCATCGGTAATTTAACCCGAGAGCCATATGTAGTCTGCTGCATCTCGGGTACTTACTATTATTACGATTTTTTTATATGCAGCCTGCGGCCTCGACTCGGAACGTCAGAAATTACTAACGAAAAAATTTGATTGATGGAAACGTATTAGTATTTCATTGCGAAATCTTTCATTCAATTGCAACATTTCACAGAATTATCATTTGTGTAATATTTTGCTCGTTATAGTACTTTCTACTGGTATGCTTTTAGAGTGAACGAATTGGGTATTGAACAAGAGAAAAATGCAAATGTAAAAAAAAAGTACATAAAAAGTCGTATTTGAGGGGAATTAAAACTTCAGTATAGAAAAAAAGTTACATTTTATTTCACATCTTAAAAGGCCTCTCTTCCATTATTCATTTTTGAAAGAGATTGGATTTCAAAGTTTTTAGTTTTTAGCACTTTGAATTGAGAACAATAAAAATGAAACATCACTTGTCGCCGAGAGGGTGTCAATTTTATTTGCGGTTTGATTTTCTATCTGCAAATCTTTAGACAAACAATGCCTTTCATAATTTTGATTTGAACTCCGGAATTTACTTTTCGCAACGTCTAGCCAGGCGAAATTTGAATCAGAAATCAGAATAATATAAACAAGGCGTCTGGTCCTGATGAAGTGCACGTCATCGTACTTGAAAAGTGCCCAAATGAACTTGCACCACTATTTTGCAGACTTTTCAACCTGTCTCACAAGAAAGGGGTTTATACTTCTTGTTGGAAGTTTGCAGGCAGGAATAATCTTCCATATAACTCTAGACCAGTCGCTTTGCTATCAGTAATATCAATGATCATTGAGAAAGCCGTAAAACACCATACACTCAAATATTTGGAAGGCTTTAACATCTTGAGCGATCACCAATATGGCCACAGCATAGGTAACAATCAGCATGGACACTTGGCCATGCCGCCTTTGATGTGGAAAAGTATCTGGACGTCATTTTGGGAAGTGACGATAAGAGGGCAGGACTCGCGAAATGGTTTTGGACAGGTTCGCACTCAAAAATTTTTTATAACCAAAATGCTCATATAATTTTTTATATCACGGAATGGACCCAAATTCAATTGATATAATAACTCTTGTACAGACATTCTATCTGATTACATGATTTTTTTAAAAAATGTCAAAACAGCCGAATTATTTTTAAAATCACCATTAGGAATACAATTATACAATCAACCGGAATATGAAGGAGAAATTGTCTAGCAATTAACCTCTCTTAAAAAAAATGTGATTTTGTATATTACTAATTAACCTTTCAGTTGAATTGCTTGTTCTTTATTATAAGAATTGACGTTCTCCTTGCATTTTAGAATGAACTCTTTTTAAACATAAATGTATTTTTTTTATATATACATAGGTAAGTTCTATCCAAACATCATCTTAATTTTGTTACTCCAATCTTTTTATTCTTTTTTAGTAATACGTTCACAGAACGTTTTTTACCCCCTTGAAATGTCAATATCATGTATTTGACCCACTTAGGATCCTTCTAGATTTCCAGGGTAGCTGGTGATTATTATGTAAGGAAAATACTAGAAATACAAATTGGTCATTTTAGAACATTTATTCGTGTCTCCAAATTATCACTTTATTTTTCCTTCTCTTTTTGGCAATATTTTTATGAAATTTGAAATTCCTATTTATGCATTTTAATGTATAAAATAATCTTACTCTACTATATAACTTCAAAAGGTGAAATATTGGGAAATTTTTACAAGGACGGCTATAATTACATTATTCAATCAATGATGCAAATCCTGCAATGACATTTGTTCCTACAATAAGATTCTCAAAAATGCTTTGGAAGTTTACTCACAAGGAGAAAATGAAATAAACAAATTCATTTTTGGGCATCCTTAAGTTACAGAATGTATGAAGAGTTCCATTTTGAAATGCTCTGAAATAACAGTACAGAAATTCATTAATTAAATCAATTGTTTTGGAATAGCTCACACAAATGTCACAACTATGAATTTTCAGTAATTTATTCATCAATTAACCGCAAATATATTTCATAACATTTTGCTGAAGCACATCACTGGTTCTATAATACAGCACAAACATGTCCGCCACCTATTCGTTTTTTCATTATTTTAAAAGTTAAAATTCACGATACGCACAGAACACAGGTATCATATTCGTCCTAACAAGAGCAAAGCCAAAAGCAGAAAGAGAAAGTCTGTCACTTCCCAAAATGGCGGACTCATCAACGCTACGGATTTGCGCGAACTTCTTCCGCCAAGCGAAGTGACATTGCTGATTGTTACATATGCTATAATATGGCTTTCGGAAACAAAGATCAATAGGTGACCTTCTAACGTATGTCATGCATACTTGGAATAACGCAATCGAGAGACATGGAGAGTCAAGAGCTGTTACGCTTGATATTTCTAAGGCCTTTGACCGTGTGAGGGTTTGCTGGCCAAACTTCGATGCTATGGGCTGTCGGATCATTTATGTGTATGACTCTCCAGCTTCCTGAAAGAACGTTCCCTGCGAGTGGCCATCGCTATATCTCCAATACTTTTACTATATTGTCTCCAACCCCCTTTTTATTGTATATCAACGACTTATTGGAAAAATCTAAGAATCTAGTATATTGTTTAGCTGACTACAGCACATTTGTCTCGGCATTCTATTTGGATTCCAGGAAATCAGCTGCGGATGCCCATCTTCATCGGCAGCAGGAGGTTGATATCTTATATGTATCTTAATGAGGATCTAGAAGTGATTTCGAATTGTAATGAAAGTAACCAGGTTCAATTCAATGCAACGAAAACCCAGGCATCTGTTTTCTCCAAATCCGAACCGGATAAAATAATGCCACTTTCTGCTTTGATACGTTTGTTGGGGCTTAAAATGGACACTAATATGTCTTGGCACCATCATATCGCTGGAATTGCAAAGGCTGTTTCTCAAAAGCTTGGAACACCGTTTCGAACCAGAAAACTGTAGAAACCCCAGCAACTCTGGAGTGTTGTTCTCATGTATGGAGCTCCGCCCCTAAGCATATCCTGAAGCGCTGGATTCCATCCAGAAGAGAGCCACCCGCCTGATTGGAGACGCCAACATCACGTGAAACCTTGATGGCCTGGAACATCGAAGAAAGGTTGGAGATTTGTTTCTGTTCTACAGATACTTTCACGGGAGGTGTTCAAATGACTTGACACATTTGATTCCACCAAGACCGTCTGGAGAGCTGCGTTTATGTGGAATAAACTTCTTGAGATTGTTTTTCCAAATGTATTTAATCTCCAGCGATTCAAATTCGACTTTAATCGCTACTTCCGAACAGGCACCGCTCTTAGAGCGCCTTAACGATTTTCTGTAATGCTTGTCTTTTGTCCTTAAAAAAATACAGACAAAGTGTAGAAGATACATTGGAATATTGAAAAATACTAATACATATTTTTACTTGAAACAGGTCTCGAGCAATAAAGACAAATTGTTTTTCATATTATCCTACCCACTTCATAGAAAAATGGTGCGGCAGTATGTTGAACTGTATATGTTCTTACAACTCACAACTCGTGTTTTTTTTTCAACAGAAAATCCTACGTATTCAATAAATAGTTATTATCTGCCACAAACTATAATTTCCTTAATTAATCAGCTACCATTTAGAATCACTTTGCAAATTTTAACATCAAAGTAGAACGGATTGCTGAAAGTATCATCGTGGAAGAATTATCAAAGTTCAACGAAAAAAGTTTCGTCAAATACCACAATTAAACGTCCTTGATTCCATTCGATCGACATCCGGGAATGAAAACAGCCCAGATAGAATCGAAATTACTAATTATTAGACAACCTCTCTTGTCAATTTTTAACGAATTAAAATCCGTAATTTCACCTTGCAGTCCGATATTATTATAGTTGATTACCAAGTAGTAATTGTTATTGAGAAGCGGACCGCAGCAATCACAATGATTGTTACTATAGTGACCGGTTCTCGAAATCGATGCAAAGTATTAATCACATTCATCTAGCCGTACGACCTAAGTGAATGAGATTATACGGTCAATTATTCTATTATTGATACCGTTTCAATTGTGTTGGCAGCAGCTTGCAGGAGTCAGAATTAAACAATGAAACTTTGCACAATTTGCACTTTAGCCTGAAATATATATCTCTACATAGACAAGTAATTTTTATTACAAAGAACACTTTAGCCCCATAATTTGAATAATTTGCACGACCTAGCGGTGAATTGAAATGCTTGTTTAAACCCGGTCTTCGTCACTGATGTCTTTAATTCGAATCCGTCTTCGGTCAGATATTTTTGTCCCCATAGAAGTGGGCTTATTCTGCTACTGTACATGACTGAGGAAACTGCGAATAGCCACAGTACTCTCCAGAGTACTAAATCTAATACTTCACAAAATAAAATGAAAAGATTTTTATTCGTGGTCACGGTCTGAACTTATAACAAGTATTTTTTCTTGTGATGTTGAACACGTGGTGTATACAATACTGAACTAAGTCAACATATTGTCCCATCAAGAAGCGATTCCGTTTATTGGTTTGAATCCAGTAGAGTGATCTTTGGAGAGAGTCCCTTCAAAACCTTTCCTAAGATATCCTTCTATGCAAGGAGAAGGAGAACGTCAAAATTGCAGAAAAATAGGTTGATGGAGGGACATCAATTTAAATTTACTTGTTGGAACAGTAATTGAATGGAAAAAAATTACAGCCCTTATTTAGTGTATTTCGATCATCAAAATCTACTTCACTAGATACCGAATATCGCATCTGAAATATGGAGAGAGGCAAAAAAGCTTGGTATGTTCGTTTTTTCACCACTTACAGAATATAGTCGTGGAACTACAGGGTATCCTGTATTCATATCTCATTTACAACCAGAAAAACGATAGTACTGTAGAGTATTCCAAGCTTCTCTGCTTTGAAACTACCACAATTATTTTAATGGTATTACTTCTTAAAATGTTTTGCACTAGTGTGAATTCTAGGCCTTCACCAATTAAAGAACAGGTTACTTCAGAAATGTTCAGCACTTTTAAACTGATTGACATTTGCCACAATACGTGTAACTTCTCAGACATTTCTTATTACTTTTGTAGCTAATGCACTTCATTTTTCTTCATGTTCTGAAGACGCCAACTTGGTTGGTGAACGAGTGTTGAGAAGAGTGTTGCATTTCTGGTGGTTGGAAAAAGTACTTGTTTTTTATTCACCAAAGTATAACAATGACCTATAACGCCTATTATAGTTTCTTGAAGAGGGGTAGACCTGGTAAACAGCGTGTTTTCATATTTTTTTTTTGAAAGAATGGAGTCGATAATATCCACGTTGTAGCCGTTGTTGACGGCTGCATAGAAGAGACGTGTCGGGGAATTATGTATGATAATTTCCATACAGTCCATTTCTTTAATCCACCCCCTTTTATTTTTTAATGGGTCAACTCAAAACATTAAAATTTGGGACAATGAAATTAATGCATGAATACTTTATTTTGAAGTGAAATTGACAGATGAAACTTTCACGATGGCGCCATCTGGGCGAAGGCAAACACATTAATATCGATATTTCTAGAAATATTCCTTTTTTATCTTCCATATGTCAATTTCAACAACCCGATAATATTTTTTGAGTTATTTTTTGTTAACAAAAACGACAAAAAATGTAAGTACGACAATGTACATCATTGTTCAGATAGAATATTCTCATTTAGTTTTCGGTTTTACAAATAGAAAGGAACCACGGCAACAATCTCTAAAATGGTCATTTCCCGTCCATTCGAAGAAAAAATTGAAGCGATTTTCATTTACGGTGCGACGCGTAACTTTCACGAGACCGAAAAAATTTTCAATGAACGTTTTCCGAATCGTCCTATCTGTAGAAAATATTTGAGGAAACTTGTATCCAAATTTACAACTACCGCCCCCAAAAAGCCCCCAGGTCATCCGTTCATTCCGAAAGGACAGCAAGTGCAAATAATTGGCGAGATGGTAGTAAATTCTGAACAGTCTACTTATTCCGTCGCGAATGTCTGTGAGGTGTGTGGAGACTTTTGAAGAGGAATAGGTATCATCCATACCAAATTAACATGGTACACCAATTAACTGAAGATGACCCTGATCGAAGAACAGAATTCTGCGAAATCATGACGGAAACCATTGTAAGGCATCCTACCTATCTTTACATCCTACCTATTTTTACAATAACCTTCACGTTTTCCGGAAAACACATACCCAATATCCAGAAATATTTAACGTTTGGGCAGGAATATTGGAAAACCATATTGTAGGACCTCTATTTATTGATCAAAATTTAACAGGGAAACTGTATTTGAACATGCTGGAAACTACTGTTGACCTTCTCATCACTGAAATCGTCGAAGCGAACCCTAATGAATTCGATATGGATATTGTATTCCAACAAGATGGAGTACCACCACATTACTCCAGACACGTAAGAAACTATTTGGATACTACTACCGGTCGCTGGATTGGCCATCGCCAGATTTGACACCTTTGGACTTTTTCATGGGTCTGTTTGAAGCAAAACGTGTACGAAACTGAACCTGCTTCAATATTGGATATACGGAAGAAAATAATGAATATGTGTAGAGATATTGACGTTTTTGTGTTCGAAAATGTTCGGCGTGAAATATCGGATAGGCTGTTCATATTTCAAGAAGTTCATATGTTCGAACATCTTCTGAACTGACCTCAAGCTTATTACCTCATATTATGTAGTTAAATGTCAATGTATTCAGGCAATTATTAAAATCTCCGCCAGTTTGTAGTAGTTGAAGATATTGACATTATATTCTAGCGTTGTGATGCAGGAGCTTCAAAAAGATGTGTCACAAAATCCCCCTTTCTATTTAATTTTTTCCCAGATGGCGCCCAGTCACCATCTTGAGAGTTTCATCTGTTAATTTCACTTCAAAATGAAGTATTCATGCATTATTTTCATTATCCCAAATTTCAATTTTTTTGAGTTGACCTGTACAAAAAAATAAAAGAGGGCGGACATTAAAGAAATGCACTGTACATTATAAGAAGGTTGGTAGAAAGTTGCAAGAAAGATTCTAGTTGGCTGTATTATCATCTTAATGTGAAGGGAATGGTGAAGGAGGATGAATTTTGTATATTGTATTTTTTATTGTACAACACTTGAGTGAAATTTTTCATTGTTAATTAAGAAACAACTCTTGGGAAGGCAGATGCCATTTATAATTTTGAAAACAAGAAAAGTTTTGTTGTTTTGCAGCTCCAACTTTTTGGAGTGAAACACCAGAAGGAATTTCTGAAAATTTCGATATTATTATTGATGATTCACAATGTGAATAAAATCGAAACGTTCATCAAATTATGATATAAAAAGAAATGCATTTAACAGTACTTCACACGGAGATTTCTGCTTAACAGTTATTGAAGGAATTTTCCATCCAGAAACGATTGATTACAATAAATATTTTGAAAAAATCATAATAAACAATGTTTTCACTATACAGTATTTCTCACAACCACTGCACAATGAGTTATTTCATTATTTCAAACTTCAAAAGAAGGTACATTCATATGTTCAAAGAGAGTCGATAAATATGTTTTTCATTTCAATTTATTGATACCCAATAATCAGAAGAGATAAATATTCAAATAAAGTTGAGCGTGACTGAAAGAAAGTGAAACTGAATATTTACCGCTTCGTTAATAAATATAAAACTACTTCCTGAAGAGATTCACAAGCAAGTTATAAAGAAGGAACAAGATAGTATCTGTTGGACATCTTCAGGAAACTGCTTAACTGTTCAATCGATATTAACTTCATTTATAACCATCGACGTCCATGATGAAGCAGACAAACCTGTATACATGGTATTGCTCAGGATGTGGCTCATTAAAATGACGCAATTTATTTGAACATTTTAATATTTTCCACTTCCGCCACACGTTCACATTTGTAGAATTTCTGAAATTAACCATTCATTGAGGGAGATGATGTCTAGTTACTAATCTAGTTATTTTTGTCTGAATATTTTACAACCTCATACAAGATTTGTTTAAAAAATAACAGGAATTTCGTTTTATTTTTTTTTTGAAAAAAAATTTATCTATTCTATTCTATTGCCTTTGAAATAGCCCGCATTAGATATTATGCATTTGTGCCGTAGTTTCTCCCAATCCTCAAAACACTTCTCAAACTTTATCTTTGGGAGAAAACCTGCATGCTTGTGAAAAGATGGCGCTCTAAATTAACTCGGCCAAAAACATGGTGCACCACGGGATAGGAAACAAATCTCTACATGTTTAGTTCCATTCAATTTCACCTCCGGGGTTAGGTTAGGTTAGGTTAGGCGGTTTCGCTGCCCTTGTTCATCTTTCACTGCCTGAACCACTGTGTCTGCTGCTTTTGCGAGTGCATTGGCTTGGGATGTGGGGGTTGAGCAAACTGGCCATCGGATGCCTGCTTCTACGTAGCCCCGCTGGATACGGGAATGACAGAATCACTTGTGGTTCTGTTATTTCCTAACTGAATGGCATCCCAACGATGGTTTAAGCCTAAGGGGTATGTATCCGTGCCGAGAGGATGAATGACAATGAGCCTATCAGCTGTTTCTACGGAACCTTCGAGATAACGGGCGCCCTCTCGTCGTAGCATCGCCTTGTCACGGTAATACGGGGCTCTGCCGTGATTGACCTTCTTTCCCTAGCTACTCGTGGGACTTTTATGGACAGAGGAAACTTTTTCTGACGCTGATTCTACAGAGGAGATGGATGTCGAGCTTACGACTCCAATTGACCTCCCTGTAAATTAAGATCAGGAGCGAGAGCTTCTCAACTCACCAACTCTTGATCCAATAACTGAACCTAAAAAAAGGTTTGGTGATGTAGCCAGGAAACGACTGAGTCGTCTCGTCAAGAGCGGGGTATCTTATGAAAGAGCCTTGCACCAAATTATTGAGCAGCGTACGCAGAATCTATCTCAAGTGGAGGAACAAACCCCCCCATGAGCAGGTTAGCAAACGTTAGTGCTCAAGTGATGATTCACCAATACCAGAGGCGGAAAAGCCCTCTACGGTTGAATCGAAGGCATCGTCAGGTGTAGCTGACGTGCAAAAACCCTCATATGGGAAGGTTGTCGCGGGTATCAAGGTTGGGTATCTTGCACCTTGACTATACGAGTACCTCATTAACGATGAAACAGCAGCATACATTGTGCCTAGCCCGCTGGGGACCGAATCAGGTTTTTAGAGTTCGGCAGAGCCGAACTCTTACCATCATACAAACTAATCGGCTTCGTTAAGAAGCTGGGTTTATTTGGTCGAGTGTGAATAGGTGTGAGCCACAATAAATCCTTGCGGGTTGCGGTGGAGGGTCGAATAAACCCATTCACTTTGGACCTAACCTAACCTAATCTAACCGAATTATCAGCAGTACCACAATAGGCGTGATTTTGGAACCACTGAATCACATTTCAGGTTATTTTTGGTTGCATGAACCAAAAAAAATATTTTTTTATTGGCAAGTTTTCTTGAACGCCACTGATCCAAATGTTCTAAAACACTTCATATAAATTATAAATTGAACATGTCACCGTAACACCTGCAACAAAAATAATTTTGATCTCTTTATGTACATTGTACGAAATACTGATAAGAGTGCCGAAATTATTTGATAATTTCAGATAAGAAGGTCACTGAACTATATCGCAATTGAAAAATCACAAATTCCAGCAAAATAATGATGAAAATTCAATATTACTTTGTGAATTTGAGAAATAAGTTGAGATTGAGAATAGTTGAGAGATTCTATCAATATCCACATAGTAATAGATCTAAGAAAACGGATTCAATTTGATAAATGATTTTAGTTTTTTTTGAGGACAAAACACAAGTGTTGGATTCGAATCGCTGGAGATTAAATTTATTTGGAAAAACGTTATCAGGAAGTTTATTCCACATAAACGCAATTTTCTAAATGGAAGAGTTATTGAACAGTGAATTTTGTACTGATTTAAACCCCAAAACGATGAGCAGCTACAGTCCGTCGCGTATTTCTGATATGTACCGCTCTTGGTGGAATCAAATGTTCCAGGTCACTTGAATACTTCCCGTGAAAGTATCTATGGAAGAGAGACAACTCTCCAACCTTTCTTCGATGCTCCAGGCTATCAAGGTTACACGTGATGTTCGCGTCTCCAATCAGGCGAGTGGCTCTTTTCTGGATGGCGGCAGAGCTCCATACATGACAACAATACTCCAAAGAAGGTCTGATCTGAGTTTAATAAAGCATTAAAAGTTGCTGTATATAGTTTTCTGGTTTGGAACAGTATTCCAAGCTTTTGTGAAGCAGCCTTTGCAATTCTAGCCAATCCATCTTGGTGTCCATTTTAACCCCCAAGAAACTTATCGAAGCAGAAAGCGGAATTGTCTGTCCTGACATTATTATATCTGGTTCAGAGTAGATACCCTGATTTATCACCTCAATAATAATGAATTCTACATAATTGCATATGCAGATGACAGTTATCTTGCAGACCGGCAAATTTGTAAACACACTGTGCGATCGAGCGCAGGATGGGCTCAAATTAATAGAAACATGGTGTAAGAAACACTCACTGTCGATCAATCCCAAGAAGACTGAGATGGTCCTTTTCACCAGGAAAATGAGTTTATCGGGCTTAAAACCTCCCGAAATCTTCAAAAGCAAACTAAACTTCTCTAAAGAGGTGAAATACCTTGGTACTATCCTCGACAGGAAGCTAACATGGAACTCTCACCTACAAAGTAGAGCAAAAAGAGCATGTGTGGCTTATGAGCAATGTCGGAGGACAGGGCGCACATGGGGTCTTTCACCCCGTGTGGTCACCTGGATCTACACTGCAATATTAGGACCTATGTTAACGTATGGAACCATTGCATGGGGACCCAAAGGTTCTACAAGCAACTGACATCCAAAAATTAAATCACATACAGCGACTCGCTTGTTTAAACATCACAGGGGCCTTGAGACAAACACCAACCGCGGCAATGGAATTAATTACGGGTCTGATCCCACTGGACCTGTACGTTAAGGAGGTTGCGGTAATAGACATGTTACGATTGCGCACGGCTGGTGTTAACTTTGAAGTAGGAATGGATCAATTGAGGTCGAGCTTATGGCGAGAAGTGCTTACTGCGCAACCTCTGATGCAGGCAACAATGGATGCAATTGAACCCAGGTTTGTGTTTAATAAACCCTACAAAATACAAATAAAACAGATGCTACAAATGAAATACGCTTATATACAGACGGCTCAAAAACCAAAGAAGGCTCAAGATGTAGAGTGTACTCCAGATCACTGAGGATTAAGTGGAGAATGGGAAAAAATACCAGCGTGGTCCAAAAAGAACTGGCTGGTATCTCAATCGCCACAAAAGAAATAACCAGGAAAGAAATTTCTGACAAAAACATAACAATCTGCACTGACAGCAGACAAGCCCAATTAGCCTTGAACAGACAACGTGTTACCTCAGGGCTAAGACTAGAGTCCCACCAAGATGTCTCCCACTGACCTGTCCATCACCCTGGAAAGGACAGGATGGACGATGACCTAAGAGGACAACTCCTCGGGAGGATGTGCAATGGGTGGGCTTACACTCAACCTCCCTACTCTACAGATACAGAACTGGTTCGTAGATCCTAAATGAGATATGCAACCTTCTACTACAAGATGTGCATTTTCGGCCGATGTACTGGAATCCAAATGGAATGATGAGATAAGTGTGCAAAGCAAAACATTATATTGGATTCCAGGTTTTTTCCCATGAGTCGTTGACATACAATAGTAAGAGGGTTGGAGAAAATATGGTTCCTTGGGTAACACCAGTGTTGATGGTGCCATACACAAAAATGATTCGACAAGCCATAGCATCGAAGTTTTGCCAGCAAACCTTAATACCATAAGAAGCGACCACAAAGCTTCTGAAGCGAAATGAGGCTTGACCTTAGTAATGTGAAATGTATCATATTTAGCGAAACTACAGAGTCAGTCAAAACCGTAACGACCTAAACTTCGATTCAGAGAGAATATTACCGTAAACTTTCAATAAATTTTGGTAATTATAAACGATATTATAGAATATGAAACCAGTTTTCTAATGAAACGAACTGAAAATCAAAAAGTCAACAACGAGAATGTAAATCAAGACGATACTTCAAATTGGCCAGGTTGTTCAGTGATAGTTTTGTAATTTCTCCGAAGTTCAACGTATTTCTGAAATATTAAATCATGTTTGACTGATTCATCAACAATATCCCACAATTTTTGCGGCAAATAAATTTTATGATGAGTGTTAGCGATGACAATCCTCGGTATACAAGCATTTCAGATTCTTTTGGGGGAAACGTCGGGAACGGTTTGTGACAACCATTCTCATAGAAACATTCTGAATATTTGAACTTCAAAAAAGCTTTTCTTAAAAACAATTTCAGTTTTTTTTCTAGGAAACTGTTAACAACAGGAATTAAATCTCCTAGTAATAGCCTATCTAAGGCAGGATCCAACTGAAAACGTCCAAGATAATGCCTCCGTCATAATTCAGCGAAACCCCAGCGAACATTTCGAGCAAAAATAAACAAACGAAACAAAAACGAATTCGAAATAACTAACGTCTTGGTCCGCCGCATCAAATCTTCCAACAATGATTCAGCTGGTTACATTGTAGGTACCCTGTATAGAAAGGGAGAGTGTAAGAATACAACAAGATTGCATTCTTCGTGTCAGACATCCGAAAAAGAAAAAAAATTCGGACATCGGAACCCGCTGCAAAACAATGCTGGATTTTTATTATTTTTGGGTCTTTAGTACGCCTTATTCAGGTGTACCAATTTCAAGTTTGCTTTTTATAAATTACGAATGGGGAGCGTGCAAGATCAAATCTAACTGAAAGTATACGGGGGGAGATGGATTAATGATGATCGAGGCAAAATTGGTTGAAATCGGAATAAATTTAAAACACAAATGCTTTTCAAGTCCGTAGAAATTTCATAAATTTCCCTGGAAACTTTATTTTCGAAAATACCACAGCATGTTTCGCTCTCACAGAAGCTTTTCGTAGTGAATAACATTCTAAAAACTAATTATTCACTCTAACTTTTATATACCCCACGTAATCACCACTGAGAACTACCTACTCAGGTACATACTCAATCATATCTACCTAGTTTATTAATTTCCATTGTTTCCAAATGATTTACCTTTAAACCATTATTTTCTATGTGTTGAAGTCTCCATTGAAGATGATTTGAATATGTTGATCTTGTTTTCTCATTTACATAGCTCATGTTCCTGGAAGTAAATCCTAAATATTTTGCTGGTTTGACCAATATATACTCGAGGACAAGTTTGGGCAAGATTGAGTATGTAGTTCTAACTGGTGATTACGTGGGGTAGGTATATAAAAAGAAATAACCAGGAAAGGAATTTCTGGCAAAAACATAACTATCTGCACTGATAGCAGATAAGCCCTATTAGCCTTGAACAGACAACGTTTCACCTCAGGACCATCAAGATTTAGCCAAAGCCTCGGTAGATAATACCTGAGGTGGGTTAAAGGGCACGACAGGGGTAAAGGTAATCGCATTATCGATTCGTTAGCCAAGAAAGCGGCTGGACTAAGAACTTTAGAACCCAGTGGCACCTACGGCCTGATGACTTCAACAATTGCGGACTTAGCCAAATGGTACACCCATGCTCAATTCCTATCGAGATGAGATTGAATCAAAGAATGCAATCTTGCCAGGATCATCCTGGGCGACCCTGGGAAGCTGACGCCGAAGAAATATCTGGCGATGACCAGGAAAAATCTACGCTTAACAGTAGGATTTCTGACTGGCCACTGTCAACTAAGGAAACACCTCCATAATAT
>WOGO01001110.1:0-18078 GCA_015342085.1 Leptinotarsa defecta | reverse complement strand
ACAACCGACGAAAATGTTGAGAAAATGGAGAAAATTGTTATGGAGAATCTTCGAATCACTATTATAGAAGTTGCTGAGGATGTCGAGATATCGGTTAGCTCGTGCCGTGAAATTTTTTCGGAAATTTTGGACCTGAAGCGCGTGGCAGCGAAGTTCGTTCCAGAATTGCTGGAATTGCTGAACAATACCAAGAAACGTCCAGCATTATGGAAATACAAGCCATGGCTTTGCCATCACGATATGCATCTGCTCACTCGATATTGCTTGTTCGGAATTTTTCGGACAAAAACATCACCATAATCCGCCACTGTATTCACCAGATTTGGCCCCCTGCGACTTTTTCCTGTTCCCAAGATTAAAGAGATCCAGGAAATGACGGCATTTTGTGGTCATTGAGGAGATAAAAACCGAAACGCTGCATATCAGAACTGTTTCGAGGATTAGAAAAAACGCTGACACAAGTGTATTATAACCGAGGGGGGATAAATAATTTTTTTTTTTAACACACTTCGTAGTGAGCGAACCAATTTTGTCATAAATCAAAAGAAGGCATATATATGATAACTTTTTGTTATTTGAAAATCTGGAAATACCCAAAAGCTGAGGTACACCGACAACAAATCATTATTACGGGTGTGAAGTTATCCACAAAGTACACTGAGAAAAAATATCGCACTATTATTTTTTCATTTACCGACTCTGCACACCTACCATTTTTCAATACGATACGCTTATTGACTGAAATAGTAAAAAACAGAGCCGTCCTAGTTTATTAAACTGTCTGAAGGGGTGAAAATAGGGTGGAAATATTAAAAAAATCGTAACATGAAAAATCGACTTTGTACACCTACAAAATTGAGATATGTTATTCCTGATGATCTATTCGACTGAAAAAACTTCACGTTATAGTTTTCCAGGCCGTCTGAGGGGGTGAAAATGGAATGGAAACTTGAAAAAATCATATATTTAAAAATTGAGTTTGTGTACCTAAAAAATTGAGATATGTTATTCCTGATGATCTATTCGACTGAAAACACTTCACGTTATATTTTTCCAGGACGTCTGAGGAGGTGAAAATGAGGTGGAAACTTGAAAAAATCATATATTCAAAAATTGAGTTCGTACACCTACCAGATTAAGAGATGTTATTTCTGATACCCGATTTGACGGAGAAAACTTCACGTTATAGTTTTCCGGGCCGTCTGAGGGGGTAAAAATGGGGTGGAAACTTGAAAAAATCATATATTTGAAAATTGAATTTGTACACCTACAAGATTGAGATATGTTATTCCTGACACCCGATTTGATGAGAAAAACTTCACGTTATAGTTTTCCAGGCCGCCTGAGGGGGTGAAAATGGAGTGGAAACTTGAAAAAATCATATATTCAAAAATTGACTTTGTACACCTGAAAGATTGAGATATGTTATTCCTGATACCCGATTTGACGAGAAAAACTTAACGTTATAGTTTTCCAGGCCATCTGAGGGGGTGAAAATGGGGTGGAAACCGTTAACCAGGTGTCGCCTACTTACGAATGACGACCAACTCGAAACTTGCACCAACAACAAAGAATTAACGAGGTCTCACTTTCTAACGTGCAATTTCTAACAAGTCATATCTGAAAAAAGGTTAGAGAGAAAATCACTTTGGTGATTGATCAATATATGGGGTGTTTCATTTGAAAAACTTGATCATTATCGTTTAGCAAAAATGGGAACGGAAAGCTGGTTTTCACGAAATTTTATATAAAATAGTATCCAAGTAAACCAAAAAAACTACCAAAGTTTGTGTGAATGAATCCAAAACTTCTGTTCCCGTGAATCATTATTTATTGAATACAGATGTGACAACAGTTCAAAGATGAACATTTCTTCAAAGACTACATGGTAGTGACCAAAATAAAATATGCCACTGTTATCCAGATACCTCTAATAGACCCTTGTATACGAAATAAATAGTATGGAATGAAGTACATCTCAAGCTCGTAACTGGTCTACTTGATTTTTTGAAACAAACGAATAAATAGACATTTACCGTAAGTTGTTCGTTCAGTCCTATAATATTACAACCGCTATATTACGGATTTCAAGATTTGAGTTTCTGTGGTGTGGGAATTCAACATCAGTTCAAGAACAAAACATCGTTTACGTATTTACTAACTGTATGTATCATTTATTACAACTGAATTTATTCGAATATAACGTTATCTTCTTTAGTGGGAGACTACGTTAAATTTACTATGATGAAATATTTCTCGTACTGCCACATTCATTACTCGTGGAATCAGTGGACAAATAAAAAATGTTCCACGTTATGAAAAAAGCAGAATTAACTATAAAGTCTTCATAAATGTAGAAAGGACAAACTACCGAAAGGTGAAACCAATACCCAAAAACAAATAATTCCTGTAACATACAACGTTGTTTTGACATGCCGGTAAAGGTGACGATCATGTGAACATAACTTGTAAATCCTTTCTATGATCATCTCATTTAAAACGTAATTGCTTTAGGACTATATTTTGATTTATTCAAACACGTCCACGAAAACCATTACATGTCTGATATTTTACAAATACGACTACGGTCTGAAAAGTTTCCGACCTCCACATGAAGATGTCAGCACTTGTGAATGAAAGCTACTGGATTTCGTTGTTCATCTGTTGACAGTTACTCACCAAAGTTTCAGCCAGTTTGGACGCGCAGTTGTTATGCAACAGTCGTTTGAGTGAGTTGATGTGAGTGTTTTTATGAAAATGGAAAAAACGAGTATCGAGCTGTCATTGAATATTTGTTTTCAAAAGGCAATACGCCTACGTAAGTCAAAGATGAGTTGGATTCTGTGTATGGGGACGCTGCACCATCATATAGCATAAAATTTTGGGCCGTAGGAGCTTGGGAGACGATGAACGTTCGGAACGTCCCGAAATTTGCAACTCTCGACCAAACTTTCGCCAAAGTTCACCAAGTGGTGCTAGACAACCTCCGAATTGAAGTGCGAGAGATAGCAGAAGTTAGGAACATGTCGAAAAAACGTGTTGCCACATATTAAATCAACATTTAGCCATGAGAAAGCTGTCCGCGCGTTGGACGCTCACATTAGGCTAGAAACGTGTTCGAATGAACATTTCCAAAACACTGTTGGCGCAATTTAGGCGTAATAAATCCAAGTTTTGGCGCCGATTATTTACTGTTGATGAAACCTGGACACCCCATTATACGCCCGAAACAAAAATACAGTCCAAACAGTGGATTGCAAAGGGGTAACCGGCTCCAAAAAAGCCAAAACTGTTTTTTCAGCTGGCAAAATGATGGTGACTGTTTTTTAGCATAGTCATGAAGTCATTTTGATCGATTATCGTCAAAAAGATAAAACCATTGCAGGAGCATACTACGCAGCATTACTTGACATACTGAAGGCAAAACTTGCGGGAAAATGCCACTTGCAGAAAAAGGAAATCCTGTTTCACCAAGATAACGCATCGTCTCATACCTCAGCGATTGCCAACGCAAAAATCCACGAATTACGGTTTGAACTGCTCAACCATCCGCTTTACTTCCAGATTTAGCCCCACTCGACTTCTTTTTGTTCTCTAATCTAAAAATTGCGCTCGTAGGACAGAGCTTTTTGTCAAATGAAGAGACAATCACCTTCGTAAACAATTATTTTGCAGAGAAAAACATCGAATACTATTTGGACGGGTTACAGAGATGAAAGCATCGATGTGAGAAATGTGCAGAGTTAACAGGAGACTATGTTGGAAAATAAAAAAATCTGAATAAATGTCTTGTATCTTCGTTAGGTCGGAAACTTTTCAGGCCACCTTTGTATGATGTTTACCGAGTTGTTTGCATGTACAAAGAACAATTCTGATAATAAGTAAGATTGAATTTCATATTCAAAGAGATGTGGTTTCCGGTGGGATCCAAGTGTAGCTCCTAGAAGTTGTATCAGAAATTCTTGAATAATAGTGAATTGTATTACCAATAACTCCCATTTGTTTAAACTCTCCCAATAATATTTTAAATTTTGAATGACATATGCTGTCTTAAATTTATGCGCAAAAGAAAATAAAATGCTGCTTTAATTTTTGATCATTTGATTAGCAAATATCATTCATTTGAAAAAGAAAACATATGAAATTATTATTTCTGATGACTTATCGACATCCATAAAACTTCATAAATACATTATAAGCAGATGAAAACATTTGAATCATGTCCTATATTTCATGTTTCACTTTAACTGGTACATAACGGGCTGAAAAGATTTTTTCATAAAATAAATACAATTGTTCGAAGCTTCGCAAGGAAGAGAGGCCGTCACAACCAGTGTTTGCACTTCCCTACATCATAGGATTGTCGAAGAAGTTAAGAAGAATTGGGTTCAAGTACAACATCAGAACCTGCTTCAGATCCGAAAACACCATCCGCAGCAGCCTCGCGAAAACCAGCCTATTGAAAATCCGTATTGCCGAGCACAAGAAAAATACACAGCGAAGAGAAACCAGCAAATCGCGAATAGCAGAGCATGAGGTCTCATGCTGATATCATGGGAACATTGGTTCAAGAGGAAGTTCAAAGAAGCAACATATATGTTTACCAACGACGCATTTAGCCAAGCTACTGTAAAGATACGCAACATATGAAAACCTGCAATCAAGCGGACAACGGTCAACTCCCGCTTAACTTTTTTATTTATGTCTGTTAAAATTTGTTTTTTCGTTGACCAGGTTACTTTTATTATTTTACATTTTCTGGAAATTAGTCTGTGTTACTACATCTGTAAAATGAAATAATATATTTTAAAGTATCACCAGTATCATCATCACTATCAGTAATTATTGAGTGAAAATATTAGTCACTTTAAACATTCCAAACAACAATTATTCATAGATTAAAAAAGATTTTATTTTAAAACGTGACATTCCTATTCTAATAATTAGAAAATAGTATCTCCAAATGTCGTAGTTGTTTTAACCTAATCGCATCAGAAGAAGGATTTAACCATTAAATCACCGATCTGTTTGTGCTTCAGTGTCAGATTTAAATTGAAACAACATTCATAAAAATTCTTTCACTAGCCGACGCGACAGTCGTAGAAATTTATACATGACCAGATAAAAGAAAGTATCGTTTGACATAGTTCAATGCTGCATATCAGCTTGCCTACATAATTATAATCCTCTCTTCGTTTTCGTTCACAATCGATAATGTTAATCCAATGAATGACTTTGATGAATGAACGAATGAATTACATTTAGGGACAATGGTACGAAACCATATCAACGTGTGGTTTATGAGTGTTGGGGTATATTGAAAAAGAGCGGTATCGTTCAATTTTCCATAAAAATCCTGTAAAAATTATCTTATATTTTGAACAAATGTAATGCTATGTGAAAGGTGATTGAATACTCAGGGCAGAAAGTCAGTGGAATTCCAAATATCAATTAATGAACAAGAGCCCAGTAAAGTGCAAGAAGAAATAGATGACTTCAATACAAAAATATTCGTTTTACACACCAACTTTGAACAATCGATTCCTGCAAACAGAATTGAAAAATAATCAATAATTTCTTCAGAAAATGTCATTAATTTCACAATAGGAATTTTTTATTGTATCTATTGCATATATTGATATTTTCAGTTTTTGTAAAATACTTGTCCTATACTACTGGATGAAAAAAATATGGAAGTTTTCAAGGGTAACAAAATAGTTCTTCAAGTAATTTTTTAACTTTTCAGCCATTTTGTGCCATAATAGTTAGGAAAAACTTAGAATGGTTTTTTTATTTCGACCGTATTGATGACTCATAAGATCCGGGGTTTAGGTACTTGCAACCCAGTAGCTGTTGATGCTTCAATGATTTTCTTTTCTGGTTTTTCTGAATTAGTTCAGTATTCGCTTTCAGGAAAAAACATGTTATCCCTTTTCTAAAATTATTTGAATCCCAGATGTAAACACAATTCTTAAGAAATTTTATATAATCCCTAGTCTTCTCGGCGACTGTTTATCGTCATTATTTCTTGAAAAATAATACATTTCTGATTTTTTATTGCAACAAAGTCAAAGATACTAAACTTTATAAAAAAAACTTATTGTGATTAGCGCAGAGTAGACAACAAGAAAATTTTTCATTTACTTTTACAGGTATATTCGTGAAATTTGAGTTTCTTGAATTAATTATGTGGCTAGTGAAGTAACTTGTTTATTTTTAGTTTCAAGGAAAAAAATATATTTATTCTGAGTTAATTCTAGCACCAACAAATTCTCTTTCTTCAAGTTGCAGCCACAATCCTCTATTAATGCGACTAAAAAAGTCATGGTACGATGACTGATCATTACATCAGACAATTTCACGCATATTTTGCATATACATAGTAACGTTTTCAAATCGATTCATTCTTTAAACAAAGAATTTTGTTGGTTTTACTGGCTGTGCAATATTTTTTATTGCAACAAAACACGAGTTTTTTTGAAGTTTTGAACTGTCAAAATAAATGATCACAGCCTCCTATGATTTATGTTTGCTGACACTGTATGAATTCCATAACTACCATTAAAGCGCGCATAACCCACATTAACCCATTTGTGCCCAATTGATCTTTTTCTTTAAGATACTAATTTTTTCTAGTTTTATTGTTAGATTTATGTATATTGAAAAGTATTGTGGACAGAAAAAAAAATTTTTTTTGACAAATAAAAGAGAAGTAAGTGTACTCAAACGAGTACAATGGGAACAAGTGAGGTAAAATGTTATCTATGAAATATTTTCATTCGCTACCAACATTACCAGTGTGAAATTGTATGAAACAGTTTCTTACTAAACATAATGTTATGTTCCATTTTTGGCAGCTCAATTTTGCACGTAAGTGGCACTGGTTGCATCACAACTGTTTTTCTAATTTTCTTGGGTAGTTTCCTGTCCCATCATTCACCAAATTTCTTGGAATATTTCTTGAAGAAAGTCTAGATGACTGTGGTAACCTATAACTTCTTAGATAATGTCTTGTGATGGACCGTGTGAAATCTGTCCACAGGACAGATTTTTTTGGGTTGAAAAGAGCACATGTAATTTCCATGCGTTGACAACTGATAGATTTAGCATGTGTGTCCATAAAGGCTACCACCACTTTTTGCCTTGTACCAAGACTATAATTGCTAACTTCCTGGTCTGAAAGATTAACATCTCCTATCCCAGAATTGTAATTAGCAATCAGTCTTGGTTGGGGCACATCAATTTTTGCTTGTTTTTCTTTAGACCATCGTTTTACTTTGGTTAGTGGCTCAATGCTGTCAAAAGTAGTTCCCATCGTTACTATAATATTATCTTTCCATCTGACGAATAATATCGAATTGCTGCTATCATAACGATAATCATAGTAGCCATGCTTTTGTTTCTTCATTGTTTTTTCATAAGGTAAAAAGCAGTTTTTTGTTCGATTACTTCTTACAGTTCTGGTAGCCCTATATATCCCAATTGTCTCAGAGTAGTCTCAGTAGTTGTTGAAGAAAATAATATGGTCTCCAGGTTGTTCAATGACTTGAACAAGTTCTAAAACAATTTTGGATCCCAGAGGCAAATTTACACCAACCACATTTGGAGAAGTTGATTTTGCAACACAGTAGTGTCAAATTTACAACAGTATCCTGCAGACGAACATATCATCCAATCTTTGAAGCCAAAGCGGACTGGTTTTTCCCTGATGAATTGCTTTGACGAATGGTGTTCAAAATACTTCACCATAGCGTCATCAATCGAGAGCTTCTCATGAAATACACCCCACTGCAAAGTTGTCATTCATTTTATTCATCAGAGGACGTACTTTGAACATTTTATCTGTTTCATCGAGTTCTGCATTGTTGGTCAGATGAAAATATTTTTTTATTATTTCATAATATTTGTTTCGACTCATACTTTCATCAACTAATGGGATTTGTACATCTTCATCTAGGCACCAATACAATATTTCTCGAGGTAAACGAATACCCACTCAGTATAAGAATACCCATGAAAGTCTTCATTTCTCCCTCAGTGACGGTAAATGTGTGGTTATTCTTGTCGCATGCATATCTGCTAGTTTCCTGTATAATATATTCAATGATATTTTGATCAAATAATGTTTCAAAAATTTCAACTGGGCTTAGATCTGATAGCTTAGCTTTCACTTGATATTCGCGAAGTAGGTGACCATTAGATTGGTTCATAGTTATGTCAACTTTAGTATTAGGCCATTTAGGATTTTTTTCTGGAATGTTGTGGTCTTTAGATAGTGTTTGTTGGTATAATATAGCCCAAGGAATATCATCTTCACTATCGTATCCTTGACTAAATATATAATCTTGCGAAAGGAATTTCATCTTCACTGTTATATCTATAATCAAATTTATCATTTTGTGAGAATATCTCTACCTCACCAGGAATATCTCTTGGTAAAATATCATTTTAAAGATCGTCTTCATCGAATTCCTCAACATCAGTGAGGAAATCAGGTTCTGGTGGTATAATTACAATATCCACTTCATGGCCATCATCAATGTGATTTAAAGCAGTTCCTAGAGGTTTTTATTGCATTGTAACTCCGTGGTCTCGAATCAATTACAACTGAAAGAAGTATAATAATTTAGTGAAACTAAGCAATGTTTGCTCAATGTACTCATATGAGTACACATGAAAAGAATAACGTCTGAAATTTCAGATAATAAATTTTTTAGTTATCCAGCTATCTGTAACTTATACTCACATTTTTCATCAATTATCACAGATACTCACAAATAGAACAACACTTCACTTTGTAAATCCACTAAACAAACAGTGATGCAATACTCATAATTTTCGCGGTTATCAATATGACCATTATTATTTTATTTCGGGTATTTCGAACGGAAAACTAGGTTTCTACTATGAATTACAGTGCAGCTAATGACACCGGTGAGAAACTTCTTCATTTTGCCAATAAATGTCGCTGCAAAAAATTTAATTTCAAAGTGTACTCAAATGAGTACGATGGTATGAAATGGGTTAGTAAAAACGCAAAAAAACAACTTTCATCCACCTGTAGTTACTCAAAACTTCTATAAAATTGAAGAATATACTATTTTTATCTTGAAATGGTATTTCCATGCAACTACAATCAGTAGAAATTACCAATTTGAAAGCCTAAATAATTGCTGCCGCGAGGTCAAATCAATATCCTGAAATTTTTTCTCGCTCATGAATATTTTTTGAAAATTTCCCTTGTCTGCGACTCGGGAAATTTTCAAAATATTCATGAACTCGAAAGAATTTCCGGAAATAATTTAACCTCTAGTGATATTACTAATGAAAATAAAAACTTTATTTTTGCCGAGAAATTGTTAAAGGACCAAGTTTTAAGAACATCGATAAAAAATTAATATTGTTTTTCACAACTATGATAATTATGAAAATATTTGGTATGTCCATTCTATACGAATTTTCACGAATGACGGACTAATATGAAGCTCAAGGCAATTTATAGGCTTATCATTTAGTTAGATGGTTGTGCCTGAATCACCTTTATTTGATAGCAGAAACTTTCTCTAAAACAAATCGTAGAAGACATTTAGACATTGTCGTGAGTGGCGGATACTTGCCTAATTGTATTAGATATATGTCACTTTTTGATCAAGTTTGTAAAACTGTAATATAAACGAATACAGCATAGTAGAGTGTTTAATTTTATTATAACGAGAAACGTAAGAAACATAAACCCTAGAAAGTAAGATCTAATATAGAAGATACAGTCTTTTACAACAGTATCAAATCCATTGATGTTCAACAAGTATTTTCATTTATACTTATAACTGTTTACTTTTCAATAATTCCTTGAAATATTTTACTTCTGTCTTGAAATATTTTCAATGAATGAATGGATCTAGCCGTTACTACCTACGTGGTAGGATATCGTCAGAAAAAAATGAGAATTAAAACTTCTTATGTTTTTATACCACTTTGTACAAGAGGTTTCAGTTCTCATTTTTCATTGAAATATTTTGTTTGATTACTCATCCTTCAACGAACGTCCATCATCTGGAGACTACTATTAATCTCACATACTCCAAATGTTTACTCACAATCATTCGATCTATGAATAAATTAGTTAATTTGAAGATCACTTTGAAATATTGAAATGAATTCTGTAGTATAACTTTTTTTTTCAGATGAGTCTAAGATGATAGTACGTTGGCAGTTGATTTTTGGACTACTTTTAGTAGTAATTTGCGTTACTGCAGCAAGAAAGGGTAAGTTATAAATCAATAAGTAACTGCATATCTATGCCTATCATTGAAATCTCTATTTCAAGAAAAAACATCATCTGAAAATATTTCAAAAGACTTCATTCATATAAAACTCGCACTTGTAAGATTGGTGTACGATGAAAAACTTTTTTTTTCTGAATGATTCGTCCGTTACTTTTTGAAGATCCATAGTAATTTCATAAACTACACCTTACGATTTGATCTTCACAAACTCTATTTTCGAAATATATCACGACATGTTTCGCTATCACAGTAACTTTTTCGTTGTGAATAACATACTGGAAGTTAATTATTTACTTTAATTTTGATATACCCCACGTAAATTCAAGTGAGAGCTTCCTACTCAGGTACTTCTTCGATCATAATTACCTAGAGCATTTACTGAACTTTTATATACCTGAGGTAAATCCTCAAATTATGATCATTTAGAATCTAGAGCATATTATATCAATTCTACATCAATAATACAATGTTTACGAAAACTACGATACTTCGACTTCTATGAGAACAAGTTCAGTAATGGTGGTCTATTTAAATCTAAATGGTCATTCAATACAATTTTTGAATTTTTGAGTTTAGAGATTTCCATTGCTTTCAAATAATTTAGTTTTAAACCTTTATTTTCTATATGTAAAATTTCGATATATCCGTTAAAGATATGATTTTCTTCTAAAAGATGATTTGAATATGTTGAACTTTTTTTATAATTTATATAGCTCATGTGATGTTCCTGAATGTGATTCATGAATGTTCTGCCAGTTTGACCAATCTATAACTCAGAAAAAGTTTTACAATTCAACTTATATACTCCTGATTTCTCGATTTTGGATGTTTTGTTGTTATTATTTTCAACTATCTTTTCCAACGTATTACCTGTTCTATTGCAATTTTAATATATTATTTATTGAAAAATAAAGCCACGTTTTCTGTTGTTTCTACAAAATATGTTAAAGCTTTATAGGTAACATGATCATCACGTTTCCATTCCTTTTTTCCCATTTTTATAATCGATACAAATATGATACAATCATTATGAAATTTCTATGGTTAATGACTGTAAATATTTCAATTTGGCACATGGAGTTTCCAAACATACTCTCATTGATTTGTTATGATTCTCGTTCACAGTTTTAGATTATGTTATTAGATATTATGTATAAACCCACCATAATAGAGATCCAATTTCTCTTGAAGATTACAAATGCAAATTTATTTGATAGAACTGTATGAAAATGAATCTTTCTGATATTTTCATTGAATTTGATTCAGTGAGATTTCTACATAGTGAAACCCGCTTTTGAACTATTAGTTTGAAAACCATCTGGAATGAAAATTTCCTGAAGAGATATTGGAGCTATTAGTTATACTGTAAGTTTATTATTTGTAATTATCATCATTGGAATGCTAACAACAATCAAAAGTTGGAATTATACGACCCACGCTACGATGCATTCCAATAACTATTTACTGAGGCTGTAAAACAACAGTATAAACCAAATTGAATGAGGAACTGAGAAATAGGTAATTTATATCACTAAAAATGATGAACCGAGTTTCCTTATGTTCTTGTCACGCTTTCTAGCCACCACGTTAGTTAGTATTCATGGCAAAATTATGTAATATCATGGATTATCTAGAAGAGTGCTGGTTATCAGATCATAAATTTGATTTGTTGTGTTTCATTTGCCTCTTAATATACATTCGTTATACGGAAAACTGAAATAAAGATAGAATAATATAGTAATTAACTTTTTCATCAATATTCCGAAAATTAATAGCCAGAAGAAACAGTCATTTTTTTCCAATTTTAACTTACGAAAATTATTTTGGTCGTATGTGTATGAAAAAATTAATTGCCATTGGATCACTAGTACTTAAATCATAGTGATTGAAATGACTATGAAATTTTAATTGAATTTAAAATTACTTAATAGAATAAAATATGTTTTTATTTCTTGAATAATCTTGGACTATAAATACCTATATTCTATCACGCCACAGAAGGCGCTATATGTATTTTAGTTAATCCTATCTTTTAAAAGACAAGTGAATAAATTTCACAGCTGTAGGATTATTATTTTGTGCGATAGAACATTTTGAGTGAAGCAATTCTTGCTAATTGAAGGAATTTCGATTGTTGATAAAGCATTGCTTTTTGGCGAAAAAAATACTGTTGAAGCCAAATCTTGACTTGGCTGGAAAATCAACTGTTGAGAAGAGGTTTGCCGAGTTCAAACGAAGTGAAATGAGCACCAAGGACGATGCACGCAGTCGACGCCCCAAAAAGGCGACGAAAACATAAAAAAATCCACAAAATATTTTTGGATGACCGCAAAAGAGAGATAGCTGAGGCTCTAAAGATATCAAAAAAACGTTTTGTGCATATCGTGAATGAATATTTGGGTATGCGAAAGTTTTGTTCAAAGTGGGTGGCGCGCTAGCTCACAATCAACTGAAAACAACAACGAATTGATGAATCTGAGCAGTGTTTAAAGCTGTTCCACCATAAAAAAACCCGAATTTATTCATCGATATGTGACAATGGATGAAACATGGCTCCATCATTCCACACCAGAATCAAAACGATCGTCATCTGAGTGGACTGCACGTGTTAAACCCCAAAGCGTGCAAACACGCAGTAGTCGGCTGGTAAGGTTGAGGTATCAGTATTTTGGAATACGCATGACATAATATTCATCGGCACAACAATGCACCGTGCCACAAATCAATGAAAACGATGGCAAAATTACATGAATTGGGCTTCGAATTGCTTTCGCATCCACCGTATTCTCAAAATCTGACCCCCAGCGACTTTTTTCTGTTTTCAGACCTTGAGAGAATGCTATCTGAAATTAAATTTAGCGCCGATGGAGAAGTAATCGTCGAAACTATTTTGAGGGTAGAGACAAATCATACAATGAAAATGGTATTAAAAATTGTAAGGCCGCCATTATCGTTGTATCGCCCTTGAAGGCCATTATTTTGAATAATGGTAACATGGTAACATTGGTAAACTTATAAGGCGATATAATGATATTTCATAATTTTTCTAATGCTTCGCTGATGTAAGGAGTGGTCTTACTTTTCATGTTTGTTCCTATTTATACTCTTGATCAGTACATCAAGATAAATCTCATCTTCATGAATTCATTTTGAGACTAACACTTTGTAAGGTTTTTGTAGATATTTCTAACTATAGAACAAACATATAACAGTAATTTCCCAAAATAATTTCTTTTTAATTCAGTACTCTTCATTAACATTATCTTAATTGAACTATTATCTAAGGTGGTTCGAAGCAATCAGCTCCTGTGCAATATCTTCAAATTATATGACATCACTTATTCAGTCATTGTCATATAATATTACTTAAATGAATGGTGAAATATTTCACAGTTCCATTTATTATAGAAAATAAAACCATGGAAATAATAGTATTACAGCTCATAAAGCCAATTATAAGATATATGTGCAATTTTTAATTTGAATATTCAAAGTTATTATCTCAGAAGATGTAATCATCTAGATGTGTTTCAATGTGTATTCGTAATCGAGTTCGTAATTAGGGAAATATTTTATTACATTCCCAAGAATCTATAGTAATATGAAAACATATCTTACAGACTCGGCCCGTTTTATGGTACTTGCAAAACTTGCAATAATGAAAAAACAGAACGTAAACGTGAATGTAGATGTAAGTTGGTATGAAACAAAAGACATAATGAAAGAAGCCGCCAGAAATGCAGTTGTATTCATCGAAAAGCAGAACGTAAAGAAAGAATGGTACGATGAGAACTGTGTAAAAGAGTTGAAAAAGAAGGAAGCAAGACTGAGATGGCTTAGAACGATGAAACCAGAACATAAAGAATATGAGCGGAGGTATAAGAAAAGCTTGCAACAAAGTAGTTAAAAATAGTAAAAGGCAACAACTAACAAAAGAACATACTGGAAGACATCGAAAGAGAAAATAAAAATACACGTGAATTCTACCAAAAGATAAGAAAATAGAAAAAACATACAAACCCAGACTAAGAGGAATATAAAACAAAAATGTGAAGGTAGTCGAGAGTGAAGAGGAAATTAAAGGCGTATGAAAATGTTATTTCGAAGAACTGCTGAATAATCTGGACGAAACACCGGCAGAAATAGAGCCAGAGACAGAATAAATAGAAGAACCATATCTGGCAGAAGTAAATGGCATTATAAATAATAGCCAAACCGCAAATACTCCATTGAAGGATGGCATTATTATGGAATTGATAAAATATGGTGGGAAAGCTTTGAAGGAAAAAATATAAAATTTGATTCCAAACATATGGAGAGAAGACAAATTGCCAAACGACTGGAGAGTGGGATATATAATTACCATATATAGAAAAGGGAACAAGGGAACAAAAAAGCGGGAACTACAGAGGACCAACCCTATTACCAACAGTCTATAACATTTTAACTACATTAGTAATAAACAGATAACAGGAAACAATAGGATAAATAATATGGTAGTAACAGTTGGGTTTTGCGAAGGGAAGATCTATAGTTAATGCTTCATATACACTGAAACGAATTATGGAAAAAACATCGGTAAAAGATGAACATAGTATTGCTTTCCATAGCCTTTGAACAGACTTTTGATTCGATTAATAGAAGTAAGCTAATAGCAGCAATGAAAAAGATAGGCTGTTCAACTGAAATAAGGAGACTCATAGCAATGACAATGGATGTAACTGAAGCAAGCCTAAACACAAGTTAAGAGAAGAATTCAAAATAGATAAAGGAGTAAGGCATGGAGATATAATTTCAACAATGATTTTCAACGTTGCACTCGAATATGCCACAAGAAAGATAAAGCATGGAACAATAAGAACAGGAGGTGGACAATTAAAAGGCTACGCAGATGACTTAATGATTCTAGCAAAGAGAAGAGATATAATGAGAAATATGTTGGAAGAAGTAATTACAGAGATAAGCAAAACGGACCTGGTGATGAACAAACAGAAAACGCAACTCATGGAAAAGGACAGAAAAGAAACACAATCAAGATTGGGGAGCACTCTTTTGAGTGGAAGTAGGGGAATGGCGATGAAAGATGATATTATAAAAACCAATAAAAAAACACAAACAAATAGGAAACTATTAAAAAGTAAGGAAATCTCAAGTAACACTAAAATGAAAATAAATAGAACAATAATAAGACCGTCAGTAATGTACGCAGCAGAGACAATGTCAATGACTAAGAAAGATGAAGAAGACATAAGGGTGGCAGAAACAAGAATACTGGCGAATAATAATGGTGCCAATTAGAGATGATATGATTGAATGTAGAAGAAGAACAAACAGGGAAATTGCGGAAAGGATATAGTCTTAAAAATCAAGAAACAAAAAGCCAGGTGGCAGGGACACATGAAAAAAGATAATGAAGTGAGTATGATGATAGATTGGGAACTAGAGTGGGGAAAAAGCCTTTGAAGACCTAGATCTAGCTGACAAAAGAGATGTAAGGAGATTTGAAAAGGGTCGGACTTGGAAATTTATCAGAAATAACAATAAATGGAGAAAGGTATGTGATAACGTGATGTAACAAGACGAGCATAGGGACTTATCCACCCTAGCCAATGGAACATACAGAAAGTTTCAATAGCGGCGCAATCCGTAAATGGGATTTATAAGCCATATCTATCTCTAATAACGTAGGTCATCTGAAAGTATATTGATATTCCTCAAAAATATCAATAGAAATTTTGCTGGAGAAGTTTGTTGTTGGAAATAATATACTTTTGACACTTTTCTTGTTATAACTAACGAACCACTTGATATATACCCATAATATCCCATATTTTGAGCACTCTTCGAGAAGAGTTCGAGTGTACTCCAAACTATAAGGTGTTCCCGTTGAATAAAAATCTAAGAAAAATATAATGACATATTTCGAGGGGTGTGCAGTTATTCACATCCACAAAGTACACTGAAAGAAAAATATTGAATTATTACTTTTGACTCGATCGTCTTCATTAAATGCTATGCCTATTGATGAAACAATATTGGTATCATTTATTCCTGTGTATTGATTTAACAAAAAAACATAAATTTTGAGTCCCCATGTGGGGATAATAATGCACAATTTTGTGCTTATGAGTGATTGGCTTCTTATCCTACTTGGTACGTAATAAACTATTCTCTCAGTATAGGTACTTTGTGGATGTGGCTAGCGTCACAACCGTAATATTTCGCAGTAGGTAATCTTGCGTCGATCAGATATTCCGTAAGTCTGAAAATAAATCGTATTAGATGAACAAATTACATGAATTTCCAGTCTCGTTTGCATAACAAATTTCTCAACCTTTCCCACAAAGAGTCACTCAAAATTAACACTCATTAATAGATGTTGATCAATAATTGCGGAAAGATGTAGTAGTCGTTCTGAAAACGGTTTTATTATTACTTATCATGTAGCATCAATTACTTCAAATGGGATTAGGAAACTTTCTGGTGTAATTCAATTATCATTACACAGTATGAAAGTAATGAACAAATAAAGAATGAATCAATAATGACTAAGACATATTTAATTACCTACTATAAAACAAACAGGGTCAATAATTGTTGAACTATGAGTCCTCTTTTTGGCATAACAACTATTATAACTCCATTCGTGCCTTCCAGAAAAAGAAAACTTTCATCGCAGTTCACACCAATGATGAATCTTCATATACAGAGCAGTCGAAAATATTCTGTTAAAACAATAATCTACAGGAAAATTGTAAATGTGAAAATTCTACTTTCCTTGTTGGTATTGAAATAGACATCTATATTTCCAAATATCTTTCGAAATTGAAACGAATATCACTCAAGATTCACTTCTGGGCCCATAGTTAGTTTTATGATATCGTGATGGAATTGAAAACTATAATATTTGATACTGAGATTGTATTTGCCGAGAGAAATTATGATAATGAAACATAACTCCTTAATTTATTTTCTATCTTTTTCCCATTGATTGAATGTTCTCCGATTTCATCAAAACCTAATTAGAGTTTTTTCAAAAAAAATTATATTCAACGTGTTTACGATTTTTTAAATTCAGAATCGAGGGGATGCCCCATTCACTTGGAACCAGCAATTACCAAAAACGTTCTTCTATACCCCTTCAACTCTCAACTCTTTGTATATGATTTACCTCATTTACTCACTGTTCAATCAAGGTGGTTAAAACAAGGGCCTACATATGTCAGAAAATTCTACTGAATTGTGAACAGAAAGTGAAATTCTTAGCATTCACTCTACCTTATTATTATGTATATAAAAACCAATAAAGAGAACAAAAACCAGGCTAGTAGGTCGTGGTTGAATGGAACCTGTACCAAACATTTCGTACGCTTCTGCGGCAGACATCATCAGAGGTATGTGCACACATATCGTCGGTACCGCCGTAACCGCTATGCCCCTGCATTATAAATCTATATCTTCGAAAATATTCATTTGAATTACATTCTGTGAATCCCCATGTTGATCTATATTGAATGCACAAGGTACTTAAGGTACTTAATTGAATAAGGATTAATGTTGTATTGCTTAAAATCGCTTCGTAAAGCCATTACCTATTTCTCGAGAATAAGAAATGGTCTTCGTAGGTTATCCCTAAAAGAGAGACATATGTAACACAACACAACAAAGTTTTTGTTTCGGGGTTGAAATTAGATGATTTTAATGTATTTCCACGTGTTAAAACCGAAAGTGACCATAAAAATTATATATTAGCTCTTGTTTTCAAGATATAGTATCATTATATTATATATAT
>WOGO01001109.1:0-19402 GCA_015342085.1 Leptinotarsa defecta | reverse complement strand
GAATTTCTGACTGAATGTCTTTTTGGTAGTACAAAACGTCAGGTTGATTTCAATATTGTAACTTTTTTAGTGCTTGTGAAAAAAAATTGTTATACAAATTTTATGTACCCCCTTCAAAGGGCTGTATCTTAACAAGGGATGCTCCAATGAAATTTCTTTATATGGAAGATCCTATCTTATTTTCGATGAGGAACCACCTCCTTAACTGTTTTACACTTATTTAGTTACACCCTGTATAGCATGACCTCAGTTTTGACGGTTACCTCTTTCTCTCCAGCTAGCATTCTCTTGAGGTCTAAGTACAGAAAAAAGTCGATGGGGGCCAGATCTGGAGAGTACGGTGGAATATGTCATTGTTTTCATTGATTTACGTCACTGTGCAATGTCTTGATAAAATAGCAGTTTCCTTTTCTTCAAATCTGCCCATTTTTCCCTGATTTCGTCTTTTAAATGATCCAATAACGCTATATAATAATCGCTGTTGATGATTTTTTCCTTTTCAAGATAGTCGATGGATATTATACCCTGCGCATCCCAAAATACTGATACCATAACCTTGCCAGCCGACTGTCAGCGACTTTGCACGATTTGGAGCCGGTTCTCATGGTGGAACAGCTTCAAACGTTGCTCCGAATAATCAATTCGTTATTGTTTTTGGTCGATTGTGAGCTAGCGCGGCACAGAACTTTCGCATATTCAAATATTCATACACGATATGCGTTCGATATCTCGAATCAACTTCACTTTCCGGTCATCAAAAATTATTTTGTGGACCCAAACTTATACAATAAATCATATAAGTTTGAGAATGACTATAAAAGATGAAACTGCAGTAACGTTAGTTACATTTAAAAGTGGTAAAAAACATAGAAATTTTCATTTCATAAACAAATCATAAATTTAAAAAAAAACTCTTTTTAAAATACAAATACAGACACAAAAAATTCAAAACATATTATCTATTGACCGTATTGTATAAAAATACCTAGTTTAGAAAAATTTATTTTTCAATAATTTTTTTCGATGTTTCCCATCAGACTTAAAGATGATAGTTCATAACATCGGAAAATACAGCGAGTTAATAACTCGCTGTAACTCATATTGTAAGAATGTGTTTTAAGTTAGTTTTCAATAAATGAATAACACAGTTCACTCAAATATATGCTATCTACTTGAGAGATATTCATACCTTATTATTATCGGTGGATCAGAGGTCTTGCTTTGTCATGCTCTTTATCCAGAAAAATGTTAAAGATTTATAAAGGTGCATTTGTAATCACGCTTACCTGAAAATAAAAGCAAAATTTTAAACATGTGTAGAATAATTGTGAAAAATTATAATTAAAAGGCTGTGAATTTATATATAATTTACCTGAAAATGTTCTTGAAATTTTCAGAAACGGCTTTAAGTAAACGTCCTAGGCATCCAATGATATGTAATATTTTTTTGGTTTATATAAATGATATTTAAGAAAAAATCATTACGGACGAACGGTAACCGGATAAATTGGTTTGGTTTTTTGGAAATAACTACCGAAAGATTTGGGATATGATGCAGTTACCGATGTGTTAGAAACTTTTTGGAAAGCTTCAGAATATCCTGAAATGAGTCAAACATTAAAACAATTACCAGGAAAGTAATTTTCCCCACCAAAAATACTATACTTTTTCTCCAAAAGAGGAAAAACAACAGCAAAAGTGATAAATTTAACCCATTTCTTCGTTTTAGGTACGTACATGTTTATTTGAGATAACAATTTTGAGCATGTCATTTTTATGAATTAATGCGATACGGTTTGAAATGTTTGAATGTACCATAAAAAAGTCCTGAATTTTTTTTCAAATAAGCATGAAAATGATGCTACGAATACCTATACGAATATTAGCTACGAATACCTATGTAAGGATTGATAAACTAAGTATTATTTCAGATCGCATTGTTTTGTAAATAAATTTAAGCGTGTCAAATAGCTATTCATTCAACAAAACATTGTTTCAACTTTTATTTCGGATTCAGTTGAAATAAGTCAAATAATGTATATTCACAACCTGTCAACAGCGCTACCTACTTGATATATGTGTTACCGTCATTTGTCGTGCGATAAATAACATACTTCAATTTGGAGGCCGATTTCATGAGTTTGCTGAATGAAAATAAAGTTTTTGAAATGCCTCATTTACACAATCCTACTTACAAATTGTCTCGTAGAGTAGGTATAAGAGCCAATTTAATCATATTCTCAAGTTTCTGTCTCAATTTTAGTTTCAATAGTCAATTTATTCTCATATTTATATTTGTAATTTTCATCTTAGACTGGTGATAAATGACAGCGGGAGTTTTACTTTTGTTGTTGATAATAATCTGCATTTACTTTTGAATAGTTACTTTTAAATTTTCTTGCTGAACAACCTGACCTTTTGTTGAACTACTACTTTTATAAAAACCACAATTTTTTCAAAGCAAACACAATCACCCATCAGCTGTCAACACTCAACCTAACCGAATCAGCTAATGATAATTGAAATTATGGAACTTTCAAGGTCACCAGCTAAAGACAAAGAACCTAAAACGTTATGGAAATGCCTTTTGTATTTCAAGAAAACATATCGAATTTTTTCTTGATATTGAAATTAAGATTGAAATTGAGACAGGGAAACGATCTATGATGTTTAAATTAACCTTAATATACATTCATTCGTAACCTTAAAAAATAACCTTTTAGGAGAATTAATAATATGCTAAATTGATCGCTTATTATATTGTGCTGTGTTTCCCCTCCCCCCTTTACAAAAAAGGGTTTGCTCAATTTAAGAGTGTTCTGGAGCTTTCCTGAAATAAAATAAAAATCGCCTACGGCACTATATTCTAACCTAACTACCGTTTATCATACTTGTTTGTTTCACAGAGTTCAATAACTTCAATTGTATTCATCCGTCGTTCACTAAATGTTTTACGAAACACTCCACAACACATAACACATCACATATTTTCCACACAACAGTTTTCCGATGCTAAATGAGAACGGACACTGATGAAACTCGCGATATGTCAACAACTGACGAAATAAAAATGGTCTCATCGACCTGAAGTATAACACGGAAAGCAATAGTGTTTTGTTTTCAGAGTTCTCTAGCACTATACAGGAAAAAATGTTTTCATAATGCTACGGCCATAAAACCGGTTAGATTCTGGATAAGAATTATTAAAAAGATTGGAGAGGATGCCATGTTGCAGATAATTGCTAATGATACGTAATAAAGTATTTCGTATTTCATTACAAGTTTGCCAAAAATGTTTGTTATAAAAGTTTTAGCTTCTTGAAATATATTCCAATATACGGAGTATCCACTAGAATCATGTCGTATGAAAGCTGGATTTTTTCAAAATAGAAAAAAGATTGCTCTCCATATTAGGATTCCTTCAGTACGTTTGAAATATATAGTATTTAATGGGAACATACCGGGTGGTTCAGAAGTTATGCCAAAAATAACGTCAAGAAGTGGATCATTTCAACCGTATCTAGTTTCAATGGAAACTCATTTGAAAAGTATATGTTTTATTCGAAGATGGTTGGAAATGTGGGTTTTGTCCAAAAAATTTAACCACTGCAGCACTATAATAATGATCATCATGACGGGCGCTAAATTGGGTTAGAGAGTAAGAGAGGTCAAGTTTTTGTCATTATTTTTGCGTCAAAACAAGCACTTTTTCCAATCACCAGACATGCAATATTCTTCTCGATGCGCGTTTCGCCAAACAAGATAACGTCTTCAGTAAATGAAGACGCTAACTCTTTAAAATGTTTCACATCTAGAATAAAATTACATTTAACTATTGAGATAGTATTTTACGTTATAAGTCTGGCAGCTGACCTATTACAGGATTAGTTGTTTTACCGGCAAGCCGACGTGCCGACGTGAGAGCCGATATGGTTTGTGGAAAATGGCAACTTCCTGAGAACGACTTAAGGATTTTTCTGTAGTGCTTGTGTTTTGTCCTTAAAAAAAAATTAGTCAGGAAAAATATTCAAGATGGCGGATTACAAGATTTTCAACATACTGACACGAGTGAAGCGGCTCTGATGAAGTTGATAATTTTTGTGTCATTATCTAAACAAATCTATCGAATAATTATTATCCCTTTATCAATAGCTGTGTTGAATCAACATGGAGAGGTAGGAGATTATAAAATACGATTATAAAATCTCAAAAGGACTTATACCTAGCTAGGTACTTTTGATAATGATAAGCTGTTAAGGAATGTATATCCTTGAAGTAAATTATCCTCCTGAAGATTAATGAACGAAATTAAATGATGATTTTAAGTAAGGAAGGTTAGTATGTGAACTCGGGAAGAATGCTGCTGTTGTGATATGTGGGAGTAATGTTAGTTCTACTTGTCAGTGCGAAAATCAAGTTGAGTGAAATCTTTTTGGAAGGTTATTACATTTTAAAAGAAAAACGTAGTCGTACATGAAATGGAAAACATCAACAACACCGATTTATACAAAAAAAAATTCACTGATAATTTTCATCATAGATTCACACAGTTTGTTATTTCTATAATAATCAAAAATCATCATCATTAATTAGAGCCAGTGTACTCTGTTCTCTTATAGTAAAAAGTAATAAAGGCTCATTAAGAACTCTCAGACGAAACTTTGTGATTTTCTTATGAGTGCCATGGTTGTTATAGGTGGGTGTATAATATTTTACCAGGTTTTCATTCTATTTTTATATCGCAAAGAAGAGATTTTATGAGCTTTCGGGTAGTTTCATACCTACATTGGCGTGTGTCTGGCTTTTCAATCAAAAATACGTGTTGAAACTACCAACTATGTTTAATCATTTATATACAATTAGTATACCCAAATGGAAATATTCACCAAATAATAAATAAATGAGAAAATATTAGATATATGATGAATCTTCGTTGAATGTTACGATTGAAGTTTCTATACAATTCCTTCATCTAAATGGTGTAATTTCCATATGTTGTCTCCTTTTTATAACATGTTCCATCAACATCTGTTAAGGACTCTTTAACATCTATTATTTTCAATGTCGTGTTCCTTCTTGCAACGAAACTTTCAGTTGAGCCCAAACGAGTTCAATGGGAATGAGTTCACAATAATGAGGGGACAGAGTCAGAATAATAATATTTCGTTTCTGTGCCATCTTGTCGACTATTCATATTCCGTGAAACGAGCAATATTTGAACATACTATGGACAACAGTTCTTTTTTAAACATACCTTCATCAAATGTTTTTTTTTCGAAGCCACTAGTTGGTATTCCTTCAATTTTTTCGGAATGATATGTTGCACACACATATCCATAAGTCCAATTATAATGACTTCCACTAACTACTTAGTGAATGATAATTTTGAGTATTCTAGGATCAAACTCATTTAAACGATTAAGTTATAAAAACTGAAATTCTTCATTTAATTAACTTCAATGAGGAAAATCTTACGGAGGAGAGATTTAATTATGTGTTTTCATTGCGCACGCATGATGCTAATTCTTGAATCTATTGATTTCTAAGCATTCTAAAAAATTGAGTTTGAAACACAGTCAATATTGAATTTGTGTCCTTCTGCCATAATATTGTTTGCAAAAGTTGAATTGAGCTTCTCATTCAAACACTTTTATTATGATCTTTCATTCTTTTGAGGGAACTTCTCCTCGTTTGATCAATATGAAGTTTGCTTTGTGTGGATGATAGCTTGCACTCCGTACTCCGAAGAGAGATAGACATATAAACGTGAGTCAAATTTGAAATCAGCCTATTGATGGTGAGAGTTTATTGTTTTTATTGTAAAGTTCGAAGTTTCTTATACTACACAAAGGTAGGCATTGGAATAAAGAAAATAAAATATAATTATTCGCGAGATAATTAATAGTGCTGATGAATTTCACAAAATTCATTTGATTGACATTTTTCAACATAAGATCAAGTTGTTCGGAAAAGTAACAACATTGTTGTAATTTTATTTATAAAGGAAGAAAGATAAGTATCTACATTAACCCTGCCAAAGATTAAAATAATATAAAAGCAACAAACTCAAACCCTCATGCGCCTCCCCTCTGATTTACGGGAAATTCAGACGAAAAATCATCAAGCAAACACATATTTTTCTCAGAACAGAACATTATCAGTAGACCGGTTCAACCCACAGACGAGCGTCCTCATAAAATCAACTAGCGAGCGACTCCTCGAATCTCAGAGCGATCCAAATCAGAGGAAACCTAGCCCGTACGCATCAATTCGATATCAGAATCGGAGGCGGACATCCCATGTCCCATTCGACTCTTTTTACCAGCGTGATCGCATCGCCGGCGTCAAGTGTAACGAGAATGTAGGTAGAGAACCGCCGAAACGCGCGCAGTTGCCTTGGTGGGGGGATGAAACACACCGTGGCGAGAGAGGAGGGATGGAGATGCTTGATCAAAACATAGTTCTGTAGCTCTCATCTGAGTCGCGTGTTGCTCTCGATCGTAGTTTGCCATGGTGGCGCGTAGTGAGAGCATGTATGGGTGTTACGACTACTCCTATCGACTGTGGAGTTTAGCCAATATTTGGAACAACTATCAACGTGAGTAGATGTTCCAATGCCATATTTGATGTGCTTTTTCGATGTTATTTATGTGACAGTGATTGCTCGGCGGATTATCTTTCGTTTCACGTGTTTCATGATTGTTTTGTTTAAATTGTTTGTAAACAACTATTGAGTCTGAGAAGCGATGACGTCAGTTTCGCTGTTAGGTTTCGCCCCTCAAGCAGGTATTTTTTAATTGAGTTGTAGTGTTTGTGTAGAAATATTTCCGACCATCCGTAGAAGTGAGAAGCCTAACACTTGAAATGTTTCCTTTACTAACATATAAAATAATCTATAAAAAAATGGGCCGTAAGCTAATAACAATTATTACATTCTCTCCACTCAGGGAACAGCAGTTAAAATGTATCCACTCCCTATCAATCAAATTCGCTAAGCTTACAAACCGTAGAACCACCTGAGTCCACCTGATTGGTCCATTTCACAGGTGGTTTATACCTGTGCACGCGAGCTTACTTCACCTGTTTTTATGGGATTGGGCAGGTGAATGGGGGAGGCGCTTTGAGCTCATACCTTGTCATTGGCAAGTGTTCGTTGTTACCTAAGTTTCCTAACCTCCTTACATTATGAATAGGTAGCCTGTTTATTAAACTGGTTGTGACATGAAGTCGTTTTGTTTGCTACTATACCTACCTGTTCGTGGAGCAAGTAAAAGGCCGTATTCATCGTTTTGAATCTGTGACACGCGTGAGTAATCTTTTCAAGGTAGACGTGTTTGAAAACTGGTTTCTTAAGAATGAACTGACCACTTGGGATCTAGTGTGAAAAAAACTAAAATGGAAGGCTACCTGTTCAGTTTGTCTCTAAATTAGATTTGTTGAAATATTGGCGGTTAATTTTCAAAATATGGAACATAACAAAAGTTGTAGTGTAAATATTTCAGTTCGCAATGACAGTGATCCTGATCAACAGTTATTCCCCAAAATATGATATGCTCTCAGAGTAAATTGTTATTGCATATTTTCAACTTTTGTTTGTTTTTTGCAAATATTGACAGAATAATTTGAAATTAACGAGATATCAATATGCACTTATAAACTTGGTAATTATGTATTTGTCAAAAACAAGAACTTGTAGAATTTAAATTGTAACCGTACGACATTCTTTATATTTTCAAGTCATAGGTATAGAAAATTACAAAATTCATTAATACCTACATTATAACACCTACCACACTATTTCACTTCTATGTATACACATGATTAGGTATTTCATTTATAGTTTAATCGGGGATGAGAGTTTAAGACAGTTTGAAACCATCTAATCGGTAGCCTTTTCAGTGGCTATTTTAATGTTTCTTGTATTTTTAATGCTTAAAATGTTTTGAGCCATGTTTTGTTTCTGAACCATAACATTTATATTAAGTTCTTAATTAGTGCAAGTTTATAATTTCTTCTATTAAGTAAAAAGGTAGGTACCATTGTTTCTAACAATATTTATTTCGGTTAGGTAACTTTCCAAATTTTACTTTCTATGTTTTTTTTTTTCATTTTGAAGGAACTTCATCAACCATATTCAGTTATTAGCGGTGGAAGAATATAAATATTTAATAAATTGGATTCTTCCTATTTGAAAAAGTCAAATAAGTACATACTTCAGAATAAACTTGAAACTGTTCAATCATTTAATGTTTCATTTAAAACTAGAACCTAAACCCGAAATTTTTATTGGAGTTTTAAGAAACTATATTTTCTGCTGGTACTTACCTAGGCTAGAAAATCTGCAATACGGATGTTGTGTCATTGCGTCTAGTGTGGTTTCTATTTAAAATTAACATCCCAAAGTAATTATAGGTATCATAAATTTCGTTTAAAATACGTTCTCTATCTGTGTTAAAATTAATTTCATGTAAACTGTAAATATTTTATTTATATGAATCGTTAACCACAACTTTAATGTTCTCTCTTTGATCTTGGATGCTTGGTGGAAATTTCAAAAAAGAACCTTTATTGAATTAACATACCTATCTATTTTCGATTCAATATTTAAATCGATTTTCAATTTTATTTATATTCCGCAATCCTCTGTCATTGGATATGATTGCCGCACGTGAATTTTGATTTTATTAGCAACTACAACTTTTTTTGAAGTCAGCCTATAAATATTTTTATATATATATATTTCTTTTATGAGTAGCGTAAATACCTCGTCCAATAATACACTTTAAAATAAATAACGGTTTTCCTTCGTTTTTAAAACCTTTAAAAATATTACAGATTTTTTAATTTGCGAATATATTAAAAATTTGTACGCGATTTTTCTATAAATGTGTACTAGATTATATAAACAAATATTAAGTACTAGAATTGAAAGTGTATTTTGAAAATCATCAGTCATGTTCATTTAGGATACGATATATATGTAGGTATTCAAGAATATGTTCTATACACTAGGAATACAGTTAACCACAAAGTTCCAGCCAAATAAACAAAAGGAATTTTCATTTTTTTTTTTTCCAAAAATTGTTTAACGTTATCCTTCTAATTGTCACTTTTTTCCATTTATGAAACTATTGAAACAAATCAAACACTAAATGTCAAATGAAGTTTACCATGATACACACAGACAAAAGTTCTAAAAATGTTTTTGTTCTACTGTATTAATTAATAAATACCCCCCAGTAATGTTTTTTTTTTAAGTAATTTGTATGTTCACACAGCAATTAGTTAGGTACTTTTTGAAGTCAGTATGAATATCTACCTATACTGTAATCTCTTTTTGCAGTGTCTTTTCAAATCATCTTAAATTCAGGATAAACCTTTTTATACATTATTAATCAAGTTACTAATTATTGAAAGATGAAAGTCGTTTCTGTACTAGTTAGGTTATATGGCCAATTCCCCATAGCTGCCTTCCATTCTGTATACTTATTTCTTCATGGGAGGATTCAACATCATCACATCGTAACGGCACTTCTGAGCGCCTGTAAGGTATGCAACCAACATTTCCGAGAGACGCCCGCGTATCGTATAAAATTTATTCTGATTTACCTATGGGCGGATATTCAATCGCAACGTTTCCTGCTGTGGCTCCGCTTACAGATAAAAATGTTTTCAATTTTGAATCGTATAATTGGGTTAGATATTAATAGCGGGCCTCTGAACCTCCGACAGATTCAATATTATATATTTTTAATATCGACGACGTATTTTAATCGGTTTTCGAGATAATTGTATTTGGAATTTGAGATCTATCGTTTTATAGCTCGGGATGAAAGAAGTGGCGAGATGTTAAAAGTGAAATATTTAATTTATTGTAGGACAACGTCATGAATTTTGACTGAAACATGAAAGCTGTTTTATATCACTTCGTATATAAAAATCGTGATTATTGTAGGTACATCTGTCACCGGATTCAATTTATCGATTTGCTGACGAATTTCCGGCTTTTGATCCTGAATTTGTTTATACAACTAAATACTGTTATCCGTAAATATAAAGTTGAAATATTGCTTTGTAGTTTGCACATTCCACCAATTGAATTCAAATTAATAAACCACATTAAGGTTATTCAACTGTATTACTGGAGTTTTATCCTTACACCAAACCGTTATTTCAACACCACGACACCTGTTTCGATCACCAAGTGATCATCTTCAAGAGGAAGATTAAACTGTACAATGTCATCCTTATTTATACCATAGATACCTCTGCTGGGTATAGTTCAAGTAAACGATATAGTGCAAACCATCTTCCAACAGTTCCCCTTCAATAATATAGTTAGGGAGCTAACTAATTTCGTTATTCAATGATCATTTCTGATTAAATCACTATTGGAATCACTATACAGGAAAAATACAGGAACATGTGGTGTAATCTTCATCTTGAAGATGATCATTTGGTGATCAAAACACGTGTTAAGTAAGTTAAGTTGAGAAACTACGTTAAAAATCTAAATGCGCAAATACAATGACTGAATTTTCTGACTGAGCCGTCTGTTACTTGATGAAGATCCATAGTAATTTCAAAAACTACACCTCGCGATTTGGTCTTCACAAACTTAATTTTGAAAAATATATCACAATATGTTTCGCTAGCACGGAAGCTTTTTCAAGTGATTTATCACTTGAAAAAGCTACTGTGCTAGCGAAACATGTGATATATTTTTCAAAATAAAGTTTGTGAAGATCATATCGTGAGGTGTAGTTTTTGAAATTACAATGACTGAAAATGTCTGTGACATTTCAATTCCGTTTATAGACGGTTTTCGAATAATACAGCATTGGTGTTTGTACGACTGCCTGTTTCATTGATTTTATAAGAAACTAGTTGCCCGCGGCTTCGTTCGCGTAGAATTTGGTAGTTGTAGTACTAATTAGTACTATGTTGCTGTATTGCTACTGTTCCAGTGTTTTGACAGAATCAGAATCAACGCATTTAGGCGTGCGTAGCGTTATAGAACAGTGCTTTCAAAAAAAATTTCTACAGTGCCATCTAGTGGCGAGTTACAGAAAAATTGATAGCCTAAAATCCTTCTCTATAAAAAATTACTTATACATGTCAAGTTTCATCACGATCAGTTGAGCTATGTAGAAGTTTATCACTTATCAACCAACCAACCAACCAACAAACATCCATTTTTATATATTAGATGTATATCAATTGATGCCTATCAATCTACTGTATCAGTTTAATGTTGAATGTAATGTTTAAAATATTCCAGGTAGTGTGATCTACGAACGCCTTTTCAATTATAACCTGATTTTCGCTCAATATAATTCAGAACTGATAATTTGTCTATAATTATCATCTACTAAACGATTCGTCTGGTTATAATATCAATAATTTCCTCAGTTTGTCCAGATGATAATCATTACTTTCGTTACTTGCTTTGCGGAATCCATAAATTTGATCACACAAGTTTTTCAATGTAAAATTACCCCACCCTACATATATAAAACAAATAAGAGATAGTGAAATTCGAATATAATAATATTGAACTGGTACTTCATTTGGTAGTTTACAAATGTGGCTGATTCACCTCTAGCTCTACATATAGTATAGTTCAATCCAACGTGGGTTATTAGACAAAACGCTGAAATCACCTAAAATGTTTGAAATTAGGAAGTGATATTTTTGTTTCAATTACTATTGATTAATTGAGCTCCTACTTCTCGAAGTATAAGCAGTAACCAGTCTTGAAGATAATGGCGAAACATCTACATTTGATGAAGAATAGACAACGGAAGAACACCCTCAACAACAACTTAAGATCAGTGACTTGAAGGGAGTTATTTTGAAGCAAAATTAGCACCCGGTTTATAGATATATAAAAATTCTCTATTCCTTTCAATAATTACAATTGTGTAAACCAGTTTATAATGAAATATTATAATGCGCTATTTTATCAATTACTGGAAAGTTTTTCAATAAGTAGTTCAGCTTAAAAATATTTCATTTCCATACAATCAATTCCATACAAGACAACAAAAGTATTTTGTGCAGCTTCAGACAACTGGCACCCTTTTTCCTACATGCACCATCCTCACTCACGGCAATTTAATTCATAAAAGGGTTGTGATCGTGGGGTTGGGTAATTTCAAGTTGACTTTGAACCACTATGAACGACAAAATTTTCTTTTTTGAGGCCGTATTTCAAACCATTTTGATCTGGATCTAATAATTACTATTTCGAATTGCAAAGGAATTTTTGTTGGAATAAAATTGAAATATTTCCATATAAATACGTGACTCACTGTATAAATAAACATGCATTGGATCGAATTGAGTATTGTCTTTGAAATCGAATGATGAAAGTTTTTGTCATGTTGAATAATAGTTGCCTATTTGATAATTCGAAACAAACTGTAAAATTGCCATCTAACAACAACAAGTGACTCTTGCAAATTTATGGACCGGTCTAATCAACTGCGAAAATATATTTATAAAAATAGAGTTCACTGACACGTGGAATTGATATATTCCAACCAAGATAAAAAGAAATACGTTCGAACGAGTTCCAACACATTTCCTGACAACCGCGCCATTTTATCGGCCATTTCCCAGGTTGAGCATTTACTTCGCTTTAAATTCCACATATATTATTTCCTTTAATTTAATCACACAAAGGTACGCTCGACGGGAAATAATTAACGAACGCTACGTTCATTGGTAACATCCTGTGTAGCAATTATGCTTAACACTCGATATTTAGGCTTTTGGCTTACAGACGAAACAAAAATATAAGAACTTGTAAATGATAAAAAATGGAACTGTCAAATTCCTGTGCAAAATTATCTCAATTCGATTTTGTTGTTCCCAATAAACTAAATAGTTCACTGGTCTAATAAATAACTATTTCGATAAAAAAAATAGCTCAGTGTAATACGAAAAAATATATGAAAAAATAAAAAGGATTTTTTATGTAACCGTGATAATGCTACAATCTCTTCCAGAACAGATTTTATCAATGTCATAGAGACTCATACTCATAGAGACAATTCATTACGTCAGTTGCCTGATGTTCTGTGTTTTTTTTTTTTCGATAAACATTTATATCAATATCATCTAACATATGAAGACTTTTTTGATATATTATCGGGGAAAACAAGTTGATCATTTTGTTCAATTTCTATTGTGAATATTACTGTCGACTCTTGTTCGTTTAGATGGCTCAAAAGATCATTATGATTTAGATTCCAAAGAGCAAAAACTAATTTCCTCCGACTATTATTCAATATCTCACAACTGTTTATGTTCAGAAGATATATTTCTTGAGAAAAAACTTTTTTCTCCTCACACTCAATACAAAATTTGTACGACAGAAAGGGATATAGCAGGTTCAAAATAAACTTACAAATATGTGTAGATCATGCATACAAATTATTTTCATATATAAACTTGAAGAGACACAACACTGAATTGCACAAAAGAAAAAGACTTTCATTTCTCTGAATTGTAATTTCGCTACTTCCAATTTATTTGTCGAAATCTTAGTCACCCATCAAAGTTTCTCGGTGGAAACTCTCGCGACTCATTTTACGAACTACGCAACCATCTAAACACGTTTAATGTTGGGGAGGGCCAGATTATTCGAAATCTCTCAATAAATTCATCGGAATGACGTGGCTTCCGTACGTGACTTATCCTGAATTTCCCAGCGCAATATCTTTGTCTGCCGCTATAAAGTTTACCTGTCTGGAAACCTTGGACTGCTGCTCCTTCTCTTTGTTTATAGTTTCATATAAAATAGCGGACAAATCAGCACAAACCGTTATCGGAAGGGAAGCTGAACTGAATCACACGGCCGCAGGGTATGCGTAATCATTCCACCTTTACACCGCAATTTATCAAAATAGATGAGTTCTTTTTTGTGACGTGTGTCGCGTATTATAGCGCTGAAATTCTACTTGGACGAATTCCAATTTTATTAGCTTTGTTCTGGCCAATGCAAAAAGCGAGTTTTCCTTTGCCGTCAAAGAAAGAGTAAATGAAATACCTCTTCTAACAATGCTGGCAACTGTAATTAATAACTTGGGATGAATTATCGGTGGAGTCTATAGGGTGATTTATAGTTTCAGTTATAGTACCTATGTAACGGTTCGTTGTAGTTGTAATAATGTAATTCAGAACTACCTACTTCGAGAACCGACTGATTTTTTCAAAGGATAGAACACAAGCACTACTGGAAAATCCTCAAGGCGCGCTAAAAGCGGTGCCTGTGCGTATGTAGTGATTGACGTTCGATTTGAATCGTTGGAGATTAAATTCATTTGGAAAAACGTTCTCAAGAAGTTTATTCCACATACACGCAGTTCTCCAAATGAAAGAGTTCTCAGGCAGTGAAGTTCGGGGTGTACTGAGTTGAACCTCAAAACGGTACTGAGAAGAACAACATTTTTTTTATTCGATGTTAAATTAAAAAAAAACTAAATATGTTCGGAACTATCAATATAAACTCAAAAAAAGATTATTATTCTTCTTTATTTATAACTAAATTCTCTCCAAAAGTATTACTTTTTTTGTACATCATCGTCTGTCAAAAATTTAACATTCATCATAGCAATTGTATGTTTATTTATTCAAAATAAGTGACTACCTGTAATCATGATTGAGTTATCTATAGAAGACACCGTTTTTAAATTGTAAACATTTAATTAATGATTATTGAAATATCTTTGAAACTATCAAAGATTCCATAAAATGAAAAATAAATTCCTTACAATAATATTCTTTGTTTTTTTGTACAAATACCTTTTTTTAAAAATTGGCTCCAAATTCTTAATGTAATATGTAATGTAATAATGTAATGTAATTCCATAAAAATTTATTTTTCCAATATCATCACAGATGAAGAGGCGTATTATCGTTTGCTTTTTACCTAATGTTTGGTAAAAATGTTTCTGAGTCATTCAGTTTTCATTTATTTTTCTGAATGATTGAGAACGCTAATAATTAGTGAATTTAATATGTGATGGTTAGTATGAACACGCCTAAAACAAGTGTTGCGGTTTTGTGAACTGTTCAATGAGAATCTCCAATAAACTGTTAGTTTATTACCTATACGTAATGAATTTGCTATTTCTAGGAATTGCTATAATTTGCAACTTGTTGCGGTAAACGGAAAGTTTTCATGTATAATTCTAAATTTAAATTTTCAGACTAATAATATTTTCTAATACTTTGTAACCTCGCTTGTAGCATGGAAATGAGAGTGAAACTGGAAAAAATTCCGATTCTGATTTTGTTTCATTTATTTTTTCATAACATTTTTTTTTTCAAAACGAAAACATTTTGTAATTAGTTCCTTAATTAAATAATTTTGGCCTCCCCTTCCCTGCATATTGAAACAGCGTATAAAACCATTTTTATCACTCATTCAGTGAAAACAATTTTGACTGACATGCCTCAAAGAATTTAAAGATTCATCCAAAATCCAAAATATTCTAGGCTTTTTTGGAAATTGAAATAACAAACGTATACAAAAGGCAAAAACATGGCTCTAAAAATTGATTCAAAACTTCGTATCAATCATCGTTGAAAAACATTTTCTTTTGTAGTTTTTCGTAATTCATCGTAAAGAATATTCTTCTTACAAAGAATGAATAAATACAGAGTTGCAATAACATATATTCTCTTCAAGGGAAAAATACACAAGAAAATTCTATCAATTCCAACATTACTTGAATTAGTAATAAGACACAATTGTTTCAACATTCCTTATTTCATTTTTCTATATCAAAATATGGTTTTCCTCTTCTCTTGAAAATAAAAATCGAGAGTCATAAAATATACCATATTTACAAAAATATAAAATGTGAAATCGGTGAATAATTTTTTTAAAATTGCTCCATTGTTTCTTTACTGGAAACCATTTTTTAGCGCTATAAAAATTGATCTACCTCTAAGTCTACGTACATCAATGAAAATATTCAAATAGCGTAGCAGTAGATCGATAAATTATTTTAAATATTCGTCGATTATTATGTTTCTCGTCCAAATCTTTTCAAATTCCATTCTGAAAGGAGGTATGCCAGAAAAATTGGAAGCCACCCAGATAATCATGAATTTCGTGATTAGTTTGTTTCGTGTTTAAACACCGAAATCCAATTAATGAATACAGGATTTATAGTGATACCGTGTTTAAAAAATGGCTTTGAATTCAACGTAAATTTAGAGCTGTCATTCAAGTATTTATTCAATTCGGTTTTTCATTTATATTATAATCATGTCATATAGAGTCAGCTTTTCTATTTTTCGTAGGTTCTATTTTAATTCATGCGAAACATTTTGAGATTCAACATAACTAATTAAATTAAATTAAATATTATGAAGTGAAGCTGTATCTTGTTCTAACTTTTTGTCATAATACGTTTTGAGATAATTCATCGAAACTGGCCTGAAAATGCCGTGAAAACTGAGGAAACTGTAGAACTGGAATGAATACCCATACAGAGTGCCTGAATACTCAAAAATCATAAACAATAAAAAAGCTGATGAGTGTGCTAGAGACGCATTATCAGTTCCATATTTCGACACTGAACCAACTGTGGATATCAAAATCTGTGATACGGAACCAGATCAGGGGTCAATAAAAAAACATAAAAAGTACTGGGAAAATGAACGTGAGAAAGCATACGGGAAAATCTTGACAAAGGGTCCATCTCAAAAAATAACTGAGGAACTGGTTCAACCCAAAAGTTATCTGCTCAAAATAATTACTCAGCTAGTCACTGGATATTGTACGTTTACAACAATCGTTTTTCTTATGGAAAACTATTCGTACATACATATGCTTGTAGGTACGCATGCTTTATGCTTTCGCGGAAATGTAAACAGTCTGTGTCTAGCGGAAAACCGCATATTGCGACCATTTTTGCATAAAACCACTTTGTGAATTTTCAAGAGTATGTCTAACCGCATATCTGTGTGGTCATTACTATCCAACTGTAGGTAGAGGATATAACTCTTTCAACGATACATTTAATAGGAATGCTAGTGATGCAAATAGGTGGCATATATTTTTCAACTGTTTCTCATCGGAGTCTTGGTTCTCGAGTTTGCAGGAAATCTATTTATTAAAGTCAAATACAATATATTCTACAGTGAAGAGCAAGATAAACTTCGTCAAACAAAAACACGCGTCAGTTACGTGAACATAAATTGAAGAGGGTTGCAATTTATAACCAGTCCTAAACTGCAGATTGGGATGACGAAATAAGACATTTGATCACGTGTTCAGCTGTGTTTACTTTGAGCTTACGTTGAAAACGAATAGTACCATTTTTTTCTTTTTGACTAACAATTATAAACAATATTCCCAAATATTTAAAGTTATTATAATTTTGTCATCAACGCAATAAATAATTGCTTTGTTTTTTCCAGCCTCGCCTCTCACAAATGGTGTAATAAAAGAAGAAGACCTCGCCTCGACACCCGAATACTTCATAAAATGTCCTCAATGCCAAAAAGGATGCCAGACTTTCCAAGCCCTCAAAGAACACATGGAATCTTCCCACGGAGAACTCTCCATGGGTTTGGACGCCAGTCTTCCCATAGCTAGTGCCGTGTCACCGACTCCTACCTTGGCTGGTACAGGTGGTCCCTTCGGTTGTTCACAGTGCACCACTTCGTTTTCTTCTAAGGACCAATTGGAAAAGCACGAATTGTTGCATTCCCCAAACGCACAAGTGGTAAGCACATATAATTATTTATTCATCCCTTCCGGTAGTTCACTTATTATCATAAAAACATTCAAATATAAGTGTGCATTGTTTGATTGAACAATATATATATAAATATAGGTATTCATCATATGAAAAAAAATATTGATACAGAAATATTTTTTCAGGAAAAATCCAAGGATTAGATTTCAATCAGTTATTAAACTTTCCTACTATATTCGTAGAGCATACATAATCTAAATATTTTTTAGTTATTTGAAATACATTAAAGTTTACCAAAAATAAATGAACTTGACGTGAACGAATATTTTATTGCACCAGAAAAATAACTGGACACAAAATTATGAAATATTTAAAATCATCAAAGCCCAAAACCAGAGCATTTAAAATCCAATTTCAGGCAGCGCTGTGTCGAATTGCTAGCTAAAAGTTTAACATTTCGTTCAGAAATTTATATGAGTTTTACAAATACAAAGATCAAAATAGACCTGAGAAGTCTAACTTAATGGAAAATATCACCATCCCCTCAATTTAAATTACTAGTCATGTTCTTCAGCAATATTTGCAACATGTAGATGATGTCTTTAACCCCAATGACATATTTTATCGACTTTCTCCAGTTTAAAATAGAAATACAATTCATACAAACGTTACTGAATTTATTTTACTTGAGTCTAAGGCTAGCCGCACACCGGCTCCAGGAATGTGTTGGATGTTTTAGTTGCTACAACTAAACTGACTAATCGTGTGTTGGTTCTTATTAACTACCAATTTGTTTTATTTTTGTATGCTTCAAAATTAATATAATTTATGAATTTCTGATTTATTATTTATATTATGTGACACTCTATTTAAATGAAGGGTATGGCAGCTTTTGAAATCTATTACAAAAACATTGTACCCTGATACATTTAGTTCAAATTAGCGTGTTAATTTTACAATTTAACATCGTTTTGTTACTGATAAGAAGAGTTAATTATTGCTGATTTGAAGAAATCGAATTCACAGATTTTTAACCTGCTCTTGTGAATGATTTCATAATTCGTCACCGTTAGGTATAACTTTTCAAGTACGATCCCAATAAAAAGACATTCATTTATTGGGTTCATTGACTTTTCACAATTAAAATGAACCGGGATCGGCGTTTCAAATCAGAATAAGAAGACAAGCTATACACAATTGACGTAACCGTACAGAAATATAAAGGATATTAAACGACAGATGACTTCGAAACGGCTCAGGGAATATGACTAAACATAAAATGGGTGTCTAGTAAATAATTTAATATACATCGTGATTTTGCAAAAATATTTTGCAGATGTTTTTAACGTATTTATTTATTTTCACGGTATTCATTTCTAGGAAATACATGAATTAGGATTGGCAATGCGTGGCAATTTATGCTCGCGAGTCAACTTCATAAATACTGACAGTTATTATGTTTGTGTATATGAACAGGAAATAAATACAACCTAACGAGTAAATACGTAATTGAACATTTTAGATGTACGTTTTAGAGCGAAATTCTCTGAAAGAAGTAGCTAAATCAATGAAAATCATATTTACTCGTTTTCCTTTGGCATAGTTTAGATAAGATAAGATATATATTTCATCTTTTTAGGTACACATGGTATACATAAGACAGGTCAATATAAACAAAA